>CAVMBF010000001.1:767500-780000 GCA_963675795.1 Crossocerus cetratus
AGGCCTTTGTGATGCCGAGTAGAGCTTTCCTCTGGGTACTTGCCAGCTGCCGAGTTTTTTGCCTTTGGTTGACTCTGTCGTACCAAGTGGCGGCAGCGTACGTCATGATTGGGACGAAGAGGCCTCTGTAGATGGTCTTCAGTGCCTTATAGTTGAGGCCCCAGTCTCTTTTGGCGACTCTCATGAGTTTCCCAAAGAGGTTCAGGGCTTTACTGCAGGTATTGGTTACGTGTGGTCCGAAAGTAAATCTTTCGTTTATGTGTACACCAAGGTACTTGAATGTTGTAACCGTTTTGATCCTCTCTTCTTTGATACGGATTAGTGGAGGGCGTCTCATGTCCAGTTTGCCTTTTAGCAGCATCATGACGCTTTTCGTGATCGAGAGTTCCATCTTATTGTGGATGCACCATTGGTCCACAAGTTTCATGGCTGCGTTGCCCTTGCTCTCGAGTTCGAGTCGGGAAGATCCTTTTATAATTATTATCTGATCGTCAGCGTAGGCGTAGGTTTCAATGCCTGCCGACTCGAGTGCCTTTAGGTTGGTGTCGAAAACAAGATTCCAGAATGTGGGGCCTAGCAGAGATCCCTGAGGGCATCCTTTGGAAATTGGTTTGCAGATTTTACCGTTTGGTCTTGAGATGACTGCTTTCCTGCCACGAAAGTAGTCTTGTATGAGCCTGTACAAGTTTCGTGGGCATTGTCGCTTGTGGAGCTCGTCCAATACAGCTGGCCACCAGACGCTGTCAAATGCGCCTTTGATGTCGAGGAAGATGCCAATAATATATTTGTCATGGGTTGCTTCCACAGAGCGACGGACGGCCATAATGGCGTCTGCTGTGCACCGCGCTTTCCTAAATCCATACTGGTGAGCGGAGCTTCGTTCGTGGTCAATAATGTTGCCAAGTTTTTTCAGCATCAAGCCTTCGAGGACCTTCCCCATGACAGGAAGGAGGCAGATTGGCCTGTAGGATTTAGGATCGTCGCTCTCTTTGTCGGGTCCCTTGAGGATCGATACAATCTTTCCTGTCTTCCAGTGGGAAGGAAAGTGACCATGCGTTAAGCACGCGTTGAATATGCTGGTCATTTGTGCCCGTAAGGGACCGTATGCTGCTCTCATCGCTTCGATGTGTATGCAATCGATGCCGGGGGCAGTTCGTGTCCTGGCTTTGAGGAGGACAGCTTTGAGTTCTTCCTCGGTAAACTGATTCGCATTAGCGGTGTTAGGAGCTGGTTCTACAGCTCGGCGAATTGCAGTGTGAGTCTCGGACTCATTACAAGCGTTATCGTCCATAATTAAGTCGTCGAGGAGAATCTTGCTAGCCTCTTCCCAAGTGGTAGCATGATGGTCGCCTTTACGGAAATTGCTTATGCAGTTGTTGATTTTAAGCTTGTTGCACTGAAGCTTGTAAACGAGGCCCCAAGGGTCTTCGTTTCCGTGCCCAGTGACAAACTTATGCCAGCTATCCTCCTTGTTGTTTTGTATCTCAGCGTGGTAGGCTGCCCTGCTTCTGTGATACCTTTCTTTGAGTGTCTGTTTAAGCTCAGGGTCCCGGGCTTTCTGGTATCTTTTCCTGTCCTTGTAGACTTTTTTCTTTTGCTCTGTAAGCCGAGCAGTCCACCACGGTACTTTGTAGGTGCAGTGCCTAGTGCGAGGGATTGCAATGTTGCAAGCTCTCTTGATTGCGTTTTCCGTGTCTCGTATCGTGTGCTTAAGGGAACCGAGATCAGGGATCTGCTGCGGAACATCGGGAGCCAGGTTGTTGAGCTCTTGGGCGAACTTCTCCCAGTCGGCTTTACGTACATTGTATGTGCGGTTCGTACTGTATTGCCTTCGTGTTGGAACATGCTCTTTCAGCGTGATTTTAATGGCATTATGGTCGCTGGTGGTCCATTTTTCTAGAACGCTCCAAGAGTGAACTAGCTTGAGGGCTGTCCCGGTGGAGAGCGTGACGTCCACACACGAGGTTCCATGTGCCGAGGCAAATGTGGGAGGATAGCCGTCTTCGTTGAGAGTGTATAAGGCATGCTCCGAGATGAACTCCTCAAGAGCCTCGCCTCTCTCATCATTAACTGCATCGTGCCACATGCTAGATCTGGCGTTCGCATCCATGCAAACCATGATTGGATGGCCCTTCAGGGTTTGCAGTATTTTGGCGAGATGAGCGAGGTGGGCAGCAAGAGGTTGAGAAGGTGGGCAGTATAAAGTGACCAGGTATAGGCTGCGTTTGCTGTACTTGATTTCAATGCATACAGAGTATGCGTTGCTTAGGTGGGTGAGTGCCATGACATGAATATTTTTGTTAACAACGGCTATGGCTGCCCATGGGGTGTCGTCCGGTGTGCAGCCGGTGACTATGGTAGTGGCGATGCCAAGTCCCACTAGCTTCCCTCTGTAAGAGTATGGCTCTTGGAGCAACAGCAAGTCAATTCGATCTGTAGATGCTTGTTGTGCTATCTCGTTGGCGACGTGCTTAGATCGCCTAGCGTTAAGCTGTATAATTTTCAGGCTCGTACTATTAGATTTAGAGTCCATAGTCGATCCTAGACATAGCGATCTCCTGAGCGTGCTTGAAAGCAGGGCAGCTCTTGTCCGTGGTTGAGTGTTCAGCTGGCTTGTTGAAGCGCTTGCAGGAAGCACAAGTTGGCGGCTTATTTTTGTGCTTGCACTCTGTGATCTTATGCCCGTTTTGAGCACAGTGTCCACAGGTGACCTGTTCCGACTTGCAGAATTTAGCTACATGCCCGTACATCTGGCATTTATAGCATCTGCTAACGCCAACAAAGTCCTTGAGCCTGCAGGAGGACCAGTCGATGAAGACTGTGTCGTGTTTCCTCAGCACGTTTCTAATTTCTGGGGTTGTTTCGGCGACCCAGTTGGTTTCATGCTCTCTGCGGAGTCCAACTTTGAAGGCTAGCCTGAAGTTAGAGGTAAAATCCTGTTCTGACATGTCGTGGAAGTGCTCCTTGTTCTGTCGGAAAATAGCGTCCAGGATTTCCGTTTCTTTCAGACTGGTCGGAACGTCATAGATGACGAGCCGTGGTAGTCTTTTGCCGGGTTTTTGCACTTTAAAGCCGTGTTCTTTAAGTGCAGAGTTGGTCATAAGTTTTTGGAGATCCTCATGCCTGTCCGTTTCTACCAAGATGCCTCTGTCTCGGACCTTACGTACGTTTCGGACTCTGACGTCTTCATTCTTGGGATTGAAAAGCTTCATGACTTCCGCTTTGGTTTCGTCACTCGTTTTTATCGTCGTGTTTTCCAGACTGGGCTGAATAACAACGACCTGGCTTGGTTTTCGGATGGGCTTTTTGGCATTGTTAATGCCCGGAACTCTGGTGGTGTTCGCATTCGTTGCAGTAACAGATGCATAGGTTTGCGGGAGTTTTGCAGCTATGTCCAGTAGATAGGGACATACCTTGAAATATATTTTGCGTGCAGTACCCGCTCCGAGAGCCCAACCTGCACGGCCCCCATGGGCACGGGATTGGGGTACGCCCAATCAGCGCGTCCCTGCTCGCGCGGGGACTACCAGTAAGCTGCCAGGTTGCAGGGCCTGACAGCAGACCACTGGTGGGACCGAGCTCCTATCCTCGCTCTACCGGCTAAGCAGGCCGGTACCCGAGCTGGATGTGCGTAGCTCCCCCGCCGAGACCATTGCTGGCCCCTAGCCAGCATGTAGCTCTACACCACTGCCCCCGCGACGGTCCAACCCAACGACCGGGCCTGGGAGTTATCCCAGGGGGCGCCCGATCCCCGCGGTACCAGTCTTGATCACTGGTGGGATCTTCGTAGCGATGCTACTTCCAGTTGGACTGCCCTGCAGCACTCCGGCACTGGTCAACCAGCGCTTCGAGTGCGTGGAGTCGCTACGCTCCAAAGGACCGCAGGGATCAGCCACATGGCCTTTACTCTGCTGTATCCCCCCTGCGCCCTCAGACACCTGGTCTGACTTACTCCCGCATGCTTTTCCTCCTCTTAAAGGCATTCTCAGCAAACTTACACAAGCATTCATATGTTTCCTTGCATCCTATCACACCAGTCACATCCACACTACCATCCGCACGTACTGACACACCACATTCAGGGAGGTTCCTCAAGTCATCATACATCTCACACTCTATCAACACATGCTTCCAGTCTTCACATTCATCTCCACAGATACATGACTCGCTCTCTACCAATTGCCGCTTAAATAAAAACGCATTCATGCTCCCATGACCAGTCATAATAAAACCTGCATGCAACTTCACATCAAAGCCAGCACAGCGACCTGCAAATCTAACGTCCCTAATAAATTCGTACGTCACCCGCCCCTTGTCTGTCTCATTCCATCGCGTTTGCCAGATATCATGCAATCTTTCATTCACAAGCCCCTTGTATTCTCCTTCACTCATATCTCTCACCTCATCCACAGTTACGACATCATTCACTCCTAAGGGCAACGCATTCTTAATTCTAAAAGCACTATTTCTCTTCAGGCACTCCAGGTCCCACGGGAGACCACCCATTAATACCTGCATAGCTTCCGTGGACACCGTTCTGCAGACATTCAGACATGCACACAGGGCCACTCGCTGACACCTGTTTACTAAGTCCCTCGCATACTGATATTGGAGAATCTCGCTCCACACACTCGCTGCATACAAAACACTCGCAGCAAACAAACCTTTATACAGCACACGCACAGCTCTCTTCCTCAGACCCCATTCCTTCCTTAACACTCGTCGCATTTTTCCAACCACATTTACCAATTTACGTCTCATATTCTCAAGATGCACCTTGAAGTTCATGCGTTCACTCACCCAGATACCCAAATACTTCACTTCAACCACGTACTTCACACGCTTCCCATTCACAACCACATTCGGACATCTCGTTGTACTCATTTTTCCTTTCAAAAGCATCATCACAGTCTTCTCCTCGTTCACGCTTACTCCAACTCGTTCACCCCAGTCAGTCACCATCCTCATCCATTTTGTACCTTTTCGCTCTAATTCCACTCTGTTCTCTCCATTCACTAACACTAGCAGATCATCCGCGTACGCGACCATCTTACAGCCGTCCCTTTGTAACCGCCACAACAGTTCGTCCATCATTAGGTTCCAAATGAATGGACCACAAATGGACCCCTGCGGGCAGCCGCGTAGGACATCCTTCCACACTACCTCGTTTGCACCAACAACACATACTTTTCGCTCACAAAAGTAGCTTTCCCACAGCCCAAGCTCTTCACACCCAACCTCACGCAGTTTCTCAAGCACTCGTACCCACTCAAGGTTATCAAATGCACCCCTGAAGTCCACAAATATGCCCAACACATACTTGCAGTTTGACTCATTCACACAGCTTTTGACCTTATCCCATGCATGCTCTATCGACAGACCACTTTTGAACCCATATTGCGACTCACACATACTGTTATTCACCCTTTTCTCAAGCCTTCTCACCATCATTCGTTCCAACACTTTCCCAAGCACAGACAACAGACATATTGGTCTGTATGATCCAGGATCCGATCTAACTTTCTCTGGAGACTTCAGAAGTATTATCAGTTTCGCACTCTTCCATTCTTTCGGGAAAGAACTTGTATTCAAACATAGGTCATACACTTTCTTCAGCCATTCGGGAATCACCCGCCAAATCACTCTCAACATCTCTGTACAAATTCCGTCCATACCCGGCGCCTTACGTAACCTCATGCTAAGCACAGCATCTTTTACTTCATCCCATTCAAAGCTTCTCTCACACCGCATCTCCGGTCGCGGCGAAGTCCTTTGCACATTTACTCCAGCTGCCGGGAAAAACCTCGTTAGCAGCACGTTCACACTTTCTTTCCAGGTATTAGTCACCACGTCGTTCACTTTCATACAGCTCAATTTCTCAGTCCTCCGTTTACCCATACATACTCTATACACATCACTCCTTGGATTGCGATTGCCAGTTTCGCTGACGAACTGTTTCCAGCTCGCCTCTTTCACCTTACATATCTCGCTCTTGTATTCACTGACGGCATATCTATACTCATCCTTACTGCTATCACAGTCACGATTCTTACCCCTATCGCGCTGGTATGCGCGTCTACACTTTCGCACGTTTTTCTTGAGTCGCTCCAATTCGTCCGTCCACCATACCAATTTTTTCACCGATTGCTTCCTACCCTTCTTCATCCTTCGATCATTCGTACTTGTGATCCAGGCCACCACGTGCTCAAGCAGCCTTTCGGCATTGTTCTCATCCATTAAGGCATCCCCTTTCTCCCAAGCCAACTCTCGTAAATCATTCGCATACTCCTCCCAGTCAACACCTTTCCACACCCATCGTCTAGCACCCGCATCCATGCTCTCACGCACGCTATCACACTTCACGCGTATTAATAACATATTGTGGTCACTAATACCACGCTCTTCCATCACCGTCCATTCAAAATGGCATCCCACACATGCTTCATTGGCAAGGGTGACATCAATGTCGCTCTGCCCATTCGGACCACTAAATGTATACCACTCACTCGGTTCATTCAATACCATTATCCCATTTGCAAAAATCCATTCTTCAAGTATTCTGCCACGCACATCCCTCGCCGTCCCCCTATCAGCACCCTTACTAAACCACAGGGGAGACACCGCATTCGCATCCATATCGAAAATCACACGTTTACCTCTTACAACCTCACGCACCCTGTCCATATACGCCAGATACGGCGCGATATCCGCACCATGCTGACAGTACATGGACACTACATACATCTCACCGAAAGCTCCCTTCAGCCACACACACACGCCATGCTCATTTGTGCACTCCCGTACACTCATGCATTCAACATTCGCATCGTTTACAACGACCGCTGCTTTAGCAGACTCACCCTCCCAAATAAATACATTCATGGCCAACGGTAGGCCTCTAACCATCCTCTCACTCACATACGGCTCTTGAAGCAATGCTACACTTATACCATGCGCACACAAGACCACACTCAGATCACACATTACACTGTAAGCCCTCTGACAGTTATATTGCATCACATTTAGCACACTATCAGTCGTAACTGATTCGTAGCTTCTCTCTCTGCATGGCTTTCACATACTCCGGGCACTGTTCCGACAGAACCGAGTGGTCGCACTTATTGCCTTTAACTTTGCAATTCCTGCATACAATCTCTTTCTTGCACTCTTTGGCTAGATGCCCACTTTCACCACACTTTTGGCACAGCCTATCTTTCTCAGGACATTCCCTCATCATGTGTCCAAATGCATAGCATTTGTGACACCTCAGTACATTAAAAAATTCTTTCACCTTGAAAGCCTTCCAATTCACATACAACCTATCTTCTTCACTTATAATCTTTTTAATTGACCCAGTAACTTCCATTATAATATTACCCTGCGTTGCACCTTTTTTACTATTTCTGCCAACAATCCTAACTCGTTCTTTAAATTCACTTTCAGTCATATGCCTCTTTAAATTTTTAGCATACACCTGATCCATAAACTCGTCATTCGTCAATTCATTGTCCACATCATACACTATGAGCTTAGGCCCAATTTTTCTTGGCACCTCAACTTTCAGCCCTACCTCACAAAATTTCTGACACTCACGCAATTTTTTCGCTTCATTCGCACTTGCAGTCTCTATCGCAACTGCGCCGCTCCTAGTTTTATGCACAGCTCTCACACGTATGTCCACCACCTTACTAACTTCACGCATCACTCTTTCTTTAACCTGATCACCAGTCATTTTTGCATTCACATCAATCGGCTTAACTATAACCGCGCACTCATGGGATTTAACACCCTTAACTACTGGCACTCTACCACCACTTACCGCAGCACTCACACTTGGCACTCTCACTCCTCCTTGGGCAGCCACACGCGCGTAGCTACAAGCTACATCGCGTACTCCACTAAATACATTCATACTGGCATGCTTTTCACATTCATCAATTTTTCCTTGCAGCCGCTCATTCTTACTTATCAGTCGCATCATTCTCTCCTCATACTCACCCACGCAATTTAAAATGAACTCACTCACGCTCTTAGACACACGGTTAGCGTCCGTAAGAATGAACTTACGAAGCTTAACCCCAATTGCGCGCATGCCAGCCAAATCATCTGTCACACATTCCTCACTCACATTCACAACTTCAGTCCTCTTCCTCTTCCCACTCACATTGCTCGCAACACTGCCCATTGAGTCACTTCTTTCTCTAGAGAACCCAGTCTCAGACTCAAAGTCCATGCCACCGGCGGATGACGCCCCACCCACCTCACTCCCACCAGCTCTCCCTTCCTCTCTACTACCCCCCCTGCCCCAGAATTTATATTAGTTATATTCATTTTTGGTCCCACGAAACGGGTCGATCAGAAGTCACCCCGGAGCTTACGCCCTAACTCCGGGGAAGGCTCTTTACTCAGAAGGTCGCCAGGTATTCTGAGGTTGGTCGCTCTCTGCTGGTCTCCCCCCCCAGCCATGCATCCCATCGCCGCGCACCATAGCTTAGGATTAGGGGGCATTTTTATAGAGGTCGCCGTCCTCGCAGCCCGGCCAATTAAGGCAAGGCCCCCGGTCCCGGTGCCCGCGACGCACCGTCGCCACGCCCTGCGACGGTTACCGAAGCAGGCACCGAGATTACGGTATTAGGAGACGGATGGCGCTCATCCGCCCCCGGCTCAGGTACCCCGGGTTCGCCAAACCCGTACTGTGAATGCCCAAGGACATCCACAGCCCCTGGGGGGAGTAGATAGGGACAGAGGGAATCTCGTTAATCCATTCATGCGCGTCACTAATTAGATGACGAGGCATTTGGCTATTTTTTTTTTTTTTTTTTTTTGATGCATTGCCCGCGACATGAGGGATAGGGGGACATACACGTTTGGGATGGGGGCGGGTTCCCGGTTTTAATACCACCCGACAGTTTTCACCCGACACCTTGCCGATCGACACCCCTAGATGGTGGGAGCATGCCCGTCATCTTATTCCACCGCGTCCAATTCGTGTGGCTGCCCTGCAATACGCGGGTGGTAATTCCGCGTAACAGCCCGCGCGTCAGTCCCATGCCCAGAAGGGAGTCAGCGGATTTGCAGCTCCATATACCCCTCCACGAGATGGTACAGGAGGTGAAATGGAGCTGTGGCGGATGGACACCATAGTCCCTGCACAGAGTGCTCTGAAGCGAAGCATTACCCGCATAGTAGCGACACTTCGCTTCGTGCGTCTCCGTGAGTGGGCGGCTTCCGCTGACCACCTGGGCGTCGACGACACGAACCTCGTTCCCACGCTGGCACACGAGGTCAGGCTTGCGCCTACCTTCGGCCGTATCAATCACGGGTTCCTCGTGGACCGTCCATCCGGTCTTGCGCATACCGTGCGCCAATATGCGGCATACGGCATTGTGGCGCAAGATCCGACCACCATGGGTGCGATGACAACCCTGGATGACATGCGCTGCTGTCTCGGTAGAATTACAGCCCGCACGACATCCGGTGGCATGTGCCGTTCGGTCCCGCCCCCTTGTCGTACGAGTACGAGTAGGGAGGGCATTGATCCGAACGTGCACATATTGGACGAAGTCACGACCGGGCACAGCGTGGGATGCACCGTCGATCCACCATGATGAGAGGTTGGTATGTGGGCACTCCCTCAATTCGGCCCCGTCGACCGAACTATGGAGCTTTCTGGCCCACCACCGGGCACGTTGGTCTTTCGTGCCCAAGAACTCCTCTCCCCGAGTGAGCACAGATTGAGCCCACCTGAGTTTCCTACTCGCCCACGCTGCATACACAATGGCACGCACGTGGGGAGATGAGGATTGTCCCAGGGTCTTCAGGCGATCGAAGACCAATCCTGGGACGGTGGTGGCCAGTGCCGGTATACCCAACCCCCCATCGCTGATGGACGCGTGTATAAATGCGTTCGTGACGTCGGACGGCAAACGAAGCCATCTCCGCACCGCTGCACGCACTTGGAGATCCAGAGATTTTAGTTTCCCCAGTGTTGCCGAACCCAAAACCAGCCCGTGGTAGAGCCGAGGGATGAGGAAGCCCCGCAAGATCTTGAGGCGTTGCTGGGGCTTAAGAGGTGCTGTGGATATTCGCGACAGATATTGCTCAATATCTGCTGCGATCTTCTTCGGTCCCCTGGCTTGGAAGTCCACCCCCAAGTACCGCCACTCGGCTGTGGTTGTCACCTGTGGTACGTACGTACCCGACCGAAGCCGGAATGTGGGGGTGGTGATGATTTTGATCTTCTTCTCTTTGCCAGACGGGATCAAAGACAGCACCGTGCACTTCTTGGCGTTAAGCATAAGCCCCATTTCCTCAGCCCTCGCCTCCACCTTTGGAGACTGGTTTGGAGGCCCCACTTGGTGGCAGAAAATAGGAGAACATCATCTGCATACGCTATGCAGTTGACCCGATGTCCTCCTATCTCATAACCTACGTCCGCAGGAGCTTCCCGTAGTACCAAGTCCACCACAAGGCAGAACAGGTACGGGGAAAGCGGGTCGCCCTGTCGAACACCTCTGCCTATTCCAAAAAGCTCGGACCTCTCGCCGTGCACTTCAAATGCTGTGGAGCTGTGGGTATAAAGGTTGCCGATGTACTCGACAAACCTGTGCGGCATTCCGGCTGACTTCAGGGCGCAGTTGACAGCGCCATGATTCACCGAATCAAAGGCCTTCGCGAAATCCAGGGCGGCAACATGGAACTCCCGTCGTTTACTGCGGGAGTCCATCAGCAGTGTCGATAACACGGCCACGTTTTCAGCGCAACCGTCATCGAAGCACCGCTGCCTGAGGTCTACCACCTTGGACTCGCGAAGCCTAGAAGCCAGCAACTTGTGGAGATGCCGCACCGCCACCGACGTGATGGAGATCGGACGGTATTCCGACGGGGAAGATGGACTATCCTCCTTCGGAATGAAAACTGTCCTACTCGCAATCATCGCCGGTGGGAACCCGCCCACATGCATCACGACATTGAAGAGGAGAGCCTTGATGGAGGATGGAACGGCTCTCCAGAGGCGTACGCTCGTCCCGTCGATCCCCGGGGCGGCATTGAGTGGCAAGGTAACCGCAGCCACTTCTTCGCAAGATACTGGATGCCAAACAAACTCGAGTTCGCCTCGGAAACATGATTTGGTTCCCAGGGGCTCGGGACCTGATGCTTGGGCCACGAAGGGACCCCAATGTTCGGCCATCTGGCGTACATCGTGGGTCGCCTCCTACCCTGGGCCATCCAGTATCTCTTTCGCCGCCCTCGACATCTGCACGCGGAACATACGCTGGATCCTCGCGTACTCCGCGCGCCGTCGATCCTTACGACGGGGGCCGACTATGCGACGCCTCGTGGTGCGGGAACGACTATCATCTCCGCTGAGAGGGAACACGCTGCCGAACCAGTCCCCCACCCGTTCTGCCACCTGCGCACCACCCAGGCAATCCAACGATATCTGGGCCAGGGTCTCGCTGGCCCACCCACGGATAGCGCTGACAACCGGAACAAGACCCTGTATGGCGCGTTCGAAGTTGCCCTCATAAGGGTTCCAGTCGCTGGAGGGCGCCGGTGGTGAAGACGGGGATGATGCGGGGTCTGGGGCTCAGCGAGACTCCGAGGGAGAGGACATGGACGCGGCTCCAGGCGACATGCCTGTCGAGTGGAAGGATTCTTCCCCCGACGACGAAGCCTCGAGGTCATCCATGGCTGCTGCGACGAGGCGTTTGTATTCGGCTCCCCGGCGGGCCCCCTTGATTGCCTCGAGGGTTCGACCAGGGACCTTGCTCATCAGGTGGATGTTGATGAATTTGACATCTCGCTCCTTAAGAGAGTCATAGTTACTCCCGCCGTTTACCCGCGCTTATTTGAATTTCTTCACGTTGACATTCAGAGCACTGGGCAGAAATCACATTGCGTCAACACCCGCGAGGGCCATCGCAATGCTTTGTTTTAATTAGACAGTCGGATTCCCCTAGTCCGTGCCAGTTCTGAGCTGAGCGTTGAATGGCGGCCGAAGAGGACAAAAGAAGCCCGCGAGGGGCCTCAGAAGCCTCGCAGCAAGGAAGATCTGCGGGAGGCCAAGGCACGGGACCGAGTTCGGATCCTTTTTTTTTTTTTTTTACGTGGGGAAATCCTCATGGACACCCCGCCACCCTGGTGGGGGCGACGGGGTAGTGCCGGACTCTTACCGGCTAAAACCCCACGATGGCCATCCTCGGCGCTGACTGGGGCGACACCGGGAACTCTGGTAGAACACTACCGGTGCCGCCCCGCGCCCGCCCCCTATTGGAGGCACGTCTCGTGGTGGGGGAGCGGCCATCCGCTCTCTCGCTTTCACGAGAGAGGGAGGCTTCCCCCACTACTCGCGGGGAGACACGGCTCACCGCACTCCTTCGCTAGCGGCGAAGGAGGCGGGAACCGCGCCCCCGCATTACCCATCCCCGGGACCGAGTTCGGATCCTGGGCTGTTGCCAACCCGCTCTCCTCGCTCAGGCCCGGCACGTCAGCCAGAC
>CAVMBF010000001.1:787500-817500 GCA_963675795.1 Crossocerus cetratus
CTCGGAGAGGACATCGTGCCGCCACGGCTTATTCCGAGAGGAACTCCTGCCGCCACGGCTTACTCCGAGAGGGGCACGGACCGCCACGGCTTATTCCGAGAGGAGAACTCCCGCCACGGCTTACTCCGAGAGATGAACTCTCGCCACGGCTTACTCCGAGAGGAGCACGTACCGCCACGGCTTACTCCGAAAGGAGCACGTACCGCCACGGCTTACTCCGAGAGGAGCAAGTACCGCCACGGCTTACTCCGAGATGGGCTCGTGCCGCCACGGCTTACTCCGAGAGGAGAGCTCCCGCCACGGCTTACTCCGAGAGGAGCACACACCGCCGCGGCTTACTCCGAGAGGAGAAATCCCGCCACGACTTACTCCGAGAGGTACTTCGTCCGCCACGGCCTACTCCGAGAGGTGTACTATCGCCACGGCTTACTCCGAGACGAGAAATCCCGCCACGGCTTACTCCGAGAGGAGCACGTACCGCCACGGCTTACTCCGAGAGGGGCTCGTGCCGCCACGGCCTACTCCGAGAGGAGCACGTACCGCCACGGCCTACTCCGAGAGGAGAACCCCCGCCTCGGCTTACTCCGAGAGGTGTACTCTCGCCACGGCTTATTCCGAGAGGAGAACTCCCGCCACGGCTCACTCCGAGGGGGATCTCCCGCCACGGCTTACTCCGAGAGGAACTCCTGCCGCCACGGCTTACTCCGAGAGGAACACGTACCGCCATGGCTTACTCCGAGAGCAGAACCCCCGCCACGGCTTACTCCGAGAGGTGTACTCTCGCCACGGCTTACTCCGAGAGGGGAACTCCCGCCACGGCTCACTCCGAGGGGGGACTCCCGCCACGACTTACTCCGAGAGGTACTTCGTCCGCCACGGCCTACTCCGAGAGGTGTACACTCGCCACGGCTTACTCCGAGAGGAGAACCCCCGCCACGGCTTACTCCGAGAGGTGTACTCTCGCCACGGCTTATTCCGAGAGGAGAACTCCCGCCACGGCTCACTCCGAGGGGGAACTCCCGCCACGGCTTACTCCGAGAGGAGCACGTACCGCCACGGCTTACTCCGAGAGGAGAAATCCCGCCACGGCTTACTCCGAGAGCTGAAGTCTCGCCACGGCTTACTCCGAGAGATGAACTCTCGCCACGGCTTACTCCGAGAGGAGCACGTACCGCCACGGCTTACTCCGAGAGGAGCAAGTACCGCCACGGCTTACTCCGAGAGGGGCTCGTGCCGCCACGGCTTACTCCGAGAGGCGAACCCCCGCCACGGCTTACTCCGAGAGGTGTACTCTCCCCACGGCTTATTCCGAGAGGAGAACTCCCGCCACGGCTCACTCCGAGGGGGAACTCCCGCCACGGCTTACTCCGAGAGGAGCACGTACCGCCACGGCTTACTCCGAGAGGAGAAATCCCGCCACGGCTTACTCCGAGAGCTGAAGTCTCGCCACGGCTTACTCCGAGAGATGAACTCTCGCCACGGCTTACTCCGAGAGGAGCACGTACCGCCACGGCTTACTCCGAGAGGAGCACGTGTAACGTCGGGCGCCTGGTTTCCACCCCCAATTTTTGCAAAGACTGAACTCTATCTTAATACACTCGGGCAAGCGAGCCCTCGTCAATCATATAACTCTAACATATATAATACATATACTTACCATTGTAATTATACGCATACTCACCTTTATACTTACATAAAGTTCCTAAGAATAATATATATGTATTTCAATACGCAAACGCTATACTCCTAGCTGAAAATAAATATCATTTAGCTGTCATAAAGAAGCGTCCACCTTTGAATCCACCTCCGTGCACTGTCGGCACCGGAGTCATACTTGCAAAAGCAACCGCAAGGGACCATCATAAAATTAGGAGTCATAAAAGTAACTACTATCCTTCAATTACAATCACAATAGCGCGCCGAAGGAGCGCGGTCAACCATGCGGCACGCGCCGCCATTGTAGTAAAGTCGGCCGAGCTCTGAGCGGCCGAGCGGCCAGCGATAACTCAGCGGCACGCCAATTAGCAGCGGCCGGGCGACCGAGCGCACACGCATTGGGCACGCGCAGCCCTTGGCGGCCGACCAACCGCCAGACCCGAGCGGCAGCCCCGAGCGCCGGGGCAGCTACCCTACCGATTCCCGAGCGCGCTACCTATTCTGGTTTCATGCGCTCCGCTTACTCACCAGCCGAACGGAGACGCCGGGCCTCGAAGCCACGCCCACTCTCTCGAGCGTGCTACTTACTCGTGTTCCTACAATCCGGCTCCAATCTCGCGGGTCTAGGCCCCGGGAATCAACTAACTATAGATTATTACCTGATTTCTCAGTGATCCAACAATGCTACGTTAACAATCGACCACTCTATCGATCGGCAACACTTTCAGCCACAAACTCAAGTAGCCTCCTGGTTACCTGCGAGTCTCAGTCACGCACAATCCCTATGTAAATTTAGCGCTCCCGCAAAGACTCGTCAAGCCTTTCTTATGATCTTAATTAATGCTATAATTGTTAACGAAACATTGCCAGAGCCTATCTCTCTCACAACGATCAATAGCAACAATGTCTAACAACTCAACTCAATCTCTCGTAAGCAAAATACATACAGTTGTTAACTTCGAATCGATACTAATTAATAATCTCGGAAAATGTATGTAAATCGCCAAGCTCCAACATTGCTAAATGATCGCCAATTATAATATAACAAATAGGAATCACGAAACGCTCCGATCATCACTCCTATTTCTGTTAAAATAAGACAGACTGCCACGAGCTGGCCTTGCGAATATCTCCACCTTACGAATCTACGCGCCCGACCAGTTGCAGTAACACAGGCGCTCATAGCCAGACTCCATGAAGTCGGCCCTGCGAATATTCGCGCTCGATCGGTTGCAGCACCGCAAGCGCTCACAATATTGTATCTCACGCGAAACTCAATGTACTTACCTTATTGTACTTACCATAGATACAAACTACGAAACTCTGCTACGCGCCGCTAGTCTGTAATAATTCATTCATGTAAAGCGAATAATTATAAGCAGCGCAATCTCTAGAACTCTTTAAGAATTCACTCCGACAGCGCAGCAGGGCAGCATTGCCATTTAGCTGAAAATCATCCATGTCCAGCGATCGGCTACTCCAGTGCGAACGCCGCAAACCCTATAATTCATTCATGCGAGCGAATTCATGCCTCAAGGCCAAGCGTACGCAAGTACACGAGTACGCGAGCCCAGCGAGCGGCTCGCGGCGCACCATCCCTTCCATGAGCCGACTTAGCGAGCGCACTGAGACCCTCTCACGTCATGCCTCCCACCAATCTCCCACTCCAAATTCGCACGGCCCCAATGCTCCACTGCCCTATATAAGGGCACGCACCGTGCTAATTCTTCAGTTAGTTCGAGCTCCAGTTAGCTCTCCAGTCCAATCCTCTAGAACTACTCCTCCGAGCTTACTTACCAGTAAGACTCCTCTCTGAATCTTTACCAAATCCAATCTCCAGTCAGTCTGCAGGACATAGTCTTTGACTGACTCTCGTAACTCGTAGACTTTAACGAACTCGCTGCGTAATAACTTACGCCTTAAACCTTTGTATCGTAGTATAAGTCTTTTTGAATATATTATATTTTACCAGTTACTCTGCTTCCCATTTATTCAGCCTACTTATACTTAGATTCTTACTTAAGCTTCTAAATTCATCCAGCCACATTATTACTACTAGAATCGACGACGACAGTCTGCAATTCTCCTACTGAATCAAGGTGCAAGAGACACTGCACTGATTCCTCCTATTTTATTCCACTGAATCAAGGTGCAAGAGACACTGCACTGATTCCACCTACCTAATTATCCTACGGAGTTAAGGTGCAAGAGACACTGCACTGACTCTACTCCCGTGAATTGGGTGCAAGAGACACTGCAACAATTTACTGGATCCTAAATACTCCGGAATAGGTGCAAGAGACACTGCACTCTCCTACGAGTATTTCTCCTATCTCAGTTATTGCAATCTGTCAGAGTCGCATGAAGCCGAGACGAACCAGACGCGGTGGCCAGAAATACCACCTTCAAACTCTTTATAAATCCCTCTATCAACCCGCGCAGCCTAGTGACTGCGTCGGTCTCCGCTCCTTGCCCTGTGTAACGGAGGAAGTATCTATCCGCGTTTTCGCGGATCAATCCACAGAATCTATAATTCTGTCCGCGCCGAGCCAGCCCGCGACGGAGCGGCAGACAACGAGCTCGCCAACACTGCCTCCAGCAGCAGTTCCAGCAGGGATCCCGGTCATATTTCCAGAGGAGGAGATTCCATTCCGCGTAGCGGAACAATACTTACCTTGGGGCTTGATCCCCATCGAAATCCCAGCAGTAAAGAGGCAAGCGCTGTGCCATCCTTTCGATCCACGACGAGCCACTTGGTGGCCTGAAAGCAAGCAGAAGAAGACAGTCGAGCTCTTTGGGGAGCTCTAAGCAGGACGCAAGTAAGGGAGCATAACCGACTCGCACGCAAAAGGCGAAATTCACGACGACGAGCGCGTAAAAGCGACGGTAGTCCTTTTTAATTAGAAACGCGCGCTCGGACGTAACATTTTTGGTGGCAGCGGTGGGATACCGCCTTTCCCACGTGCAAATTTGCTCACGCGCTAACTAACGTAAACTAGATGCATAGAACTCCCCCGCAAACTCCAACCATGCCGACAACGCGTAGTCAGGCAGCTCTCGATGACAGCTCTGCCGCCGAGACAGAGGCTATCCGCACACAGCAGTTGATAACTAAGGATAGGCAGTTGCGCGAAGCTCACGCGTTAAACGAACGACAAGCCGCGGAACTCGAATCACTCAGAAACGCTATCCAACGTGCCGACACGATACCAATAGAAATGGCGCGTACCGAACAAACAGAAAAGCAGGCAATGTTAGATGCACTGCTCGCGATACACGGAGAAATTAGAGCTCTCCGTGCCGCTCAAAATGAAATATCGCCCGCGCCGAATATGACAGGTCGGGCGGAACAATCTACTAGCCGTCCAGCGGAATTTGGCCCGCTTTCCCCGCGAGAACCTCCAGTCAGCCAGCATACTCTAAAAGAAGCGTTAAATCTTGTGCCGACATTCGACGGATACGATATGCCGGTATTACAATTTATAAGAGCGTGCAAAAGAGTGCAACTGAGCGCTCCACACGTCCCGGAGTCTCACATAGTCACCGGGCTAATGAATAAATTACGCAACGACGCGTATCTAGCAGTCGAAGACACGATATGCTCCACGCTCACTCAGTTCACCGATATACTTAGAAATACATTCGAGCCCTTGAAGTCGGTTGATCACTACCGAGGAGAGCTCAGTAATATTTATCAGAGACGCGACGAGAATATTCTCTCCTATATAGGGCGCGTCAAAGATTTAAGACTGGCCATAATAGACAGCCAGCGCACGAGTCCCTATTTTCAAGAGCCTGTAGAACGCATAGACGAGTTCGCGCTGAGATGCTTTTGCAACGGACTCCCGATGGAGTTGCGTCTCCAAATCAATCCAAGCGTCGCTCCCACGCTCGAGAAAGCGTACGAGGTAGCGCGCGCTTTGTACAACCGGAGACAATTAGATTACCTGCGAGAGAACGCAGATAAGAAGAGCGCCGCGCCAAAACAGAAAGATACTCGAGCGCATACGATCCAGCAGTCGGCTCGCGTTCCGTGCGCCGTGTGCGGCAAATCTAACCACGCGACGGATCGATGTTGGCGCGCCGCGAAAACAGATAAGACAGGCGGCTCCGCGAAGAGCGATAATCAGCGTCCGGTGGACCCGACACCCAACAATTCGCAAACCTCCGGTGAGAAGAAAGACGCTACGTGCGCCTATTGCAAAAACACCGGGCATTATATATCCGAGTGTCGAAAGCGCGAATACGCGAACAAGCGTAAAGGTCAATCGGGAAACGAAACCAGCCCTCCTGCAACGAGCAGACAGGAGGGCGAAAGCAAGGCGACAGTCCAGGCGACTCAAATAGCCCAGCAAGAGTAGCCGTAGTCGAGTTAAACGCGAAGTCCTTTATTCCTACCGTACTAATAAGCGCCGAGCAATTCACCAGCTCAGCGACTCTCATGATCGACACCGGCGCCGAGCCAAATCTTATAAAAATCAAGCATGTAAAGCCCGAGACGATCGTAAATATTAAAGACAAGCTAATTATCACCGGTGTAACAGCCGGGACAGTCTCAACTCTCGGTGCTATAATTGTCAATATTCTAAACCGACCCATGAAATTCCACTTAGTCCCGGACTCATTCCCAATCAAAGCAGACGGACTACTCGGGTCGCATTTTCTAACTAACTCGGCGGATATTTCTTACACCCACGGTTACTTGCAGTGGCAAGGCCACACTCTAAAATTTACTAATAGCAAGTCTATTACGTTGGAACCGCGCACAAATCAAACGATCCCGGTAAATATAGTCAATCCGGAGATCGAGGAAGGCTACGTGCCGCGGCTCGACATCGCGCCTGGCGTATATTTTGGCGAAGCAATACTACGCCAGGAAAACGGGACAGCATTAGCTCGCATTATAAATACGACTACGTCCCCAATAACTATTCAGATTCCCGCGGTTAAACTCGAGGAGTATATGACGGGGAATCCCTACGCTGAAACCTCTAATTCCTCCGAATCGTACACTGAATCGTCCACTGAATCTTATCCGAAAGGATCGTACTCTGAATCTTACGCTGAATCGTCCACTGAATCTTATCTGAAAGGATCGTACACTGAATCCTCTGGCTCGTCGGCAGGCGAGCCCTTAAACCAAAACTCGTCGGTGTTTTGCGCGTCTTCCGAATCATCGTGCCTGCAACTCCTATTCGACAAGAGTGGCACGTCTTTTAATGTCGCATTCGCCGGAGTCTCTAAATCTCAATCCGAGGCCGAGCGCGCTGAAATAAGTGAAAACAGGCACGCCGAGCTACTCGGACTCCTCCGAACAGACCACTTAAATGACGAAGAGAAAGAAAGTCTGTTCCCGGTGATCGAAGAAACCTCCGATCTATATTTCATGCCGGGAGATAAATTACCGTGTACTCATTTAGTCAGGCATGAAATCCCAACTACTGACAGCATACCGGTACACGTCAAACAATATCGGTTCCCAAGTATTCACAAAGAAGAAATTAATAAGCAAATCTCTAAATTAATCGACAATGAAATCATCTCTCCTTCAACTTCGCCATACTGCAGTCCGCTTTGGATCGTACCAAAGAAAGCGGACTCAGCCGGAAACAAACGATGGCGCATGGTAATCGATTATAGGCGGTTAAATGAGAAAACAATAGCAGACGCCTATCCATTGCCTAGCATTACGGAAATCTTAGATCAGCTCGGCGGCGCGAAATATTTCAGCGTGTTCGACCTCGCCTCCGGGTTCCACCAAATCGGAATGGATCCAGCAGACGCCGGCAAAACAGCATTCTCTACTCCATTCGGTCACTATCAGTTTAACAGAATGCCATTCGGCCTTAAGAACGCGCCGGCGACTTTCCAAAGACTCATGGATTCTATCTTAGTCGGACTCCAAGGAAACGAGCTCTTCGTTTACTTGGACGATATCGTGATTTACGCGAAATCGATCCATGAACATCGCGTTAAATATTTGAAACTAACAGAACGCCTACGAAAAGCAAACGTTAAACTCCAGCCCGACAAATGTGAGTTCCTTCGCCGGGAAGTCATGTATCTCGGGCATATAATCGGCGAAGACGGCGTCAGGCCAGACCCCGCGAAAGTAAAAGCTGTACAAAACTTTCCTCAACCAAAATCCAAAAGGAATATACAGGAATTCCTCGGCTTAGCCGGTTATTACAGAAGATTCGTGAGCCACTTTTCTCAAAAAGCAAAGCCGCTCACGAATTTACTAAAAGCTAGTGTACCATTCCACTGGGCGGAAGCCCAATCTAAAGCGTTCGACGAATTAAGAAACGCTCTTTGTACCGAACCCGTCCTACAATATCCCAACTTTAATGAGCGATTCAACTTAACTACCGATGCGTCGGGCTTCGCGATTGGCGGCGTGCTAAGCCAAGGCGTCCCGGGCAAAGATCGACCGATCGCTTATTACTCGAAGGCCTTGACGGGGGCCGAGCTAAATTACTCAACGATAGAAAGGGAGTGCCTAGCCATTGTGCTCTGTGTCAAACACTTTCGTCCGTACTTGTACGGACACGCGTTTACTCTAATCACAGATCACAAACCACTAGTATGGATGTGCTCCGTAATAGATCCTACCTCGCGACTCCTCAGATGGCGGTTAAAACTCGCCGACTACGATTATAATATCATTCATAAGTGCGGGCGGGACAATAAAAACGCCGACGCACTTTCCCGCAACCCGATCGAGGAAGAAGCTCAGGTGAACACCGTGAGCATCGACTCTCGCGATCCTCTCGAAATATATGCAGAGAAACACGATATCCCTTACGTGGATACCTCCGAAGTCATTCGCATGCTCGAGCCAAAAGCGAGCGTGTTCATAAACGAGATCGCGGCCGAGTCAGAACCAACCACTAGCGTTGAAAATCCCGAAAATCCCGACGGATCCCCACCTCACACCGACGAAGACGAAGACGAAAACTCCACAGACGAGGACGAGGATAATACTGTCCACCATGATCTTTTACCGCACGACACACAATTTGCACAAACTCGAGACCGACTCATAATGCGGAAAGATAATCTAGCATTCTTTGTAACCACTCACGGAACTCCGTTAGACAACGGTGCCCGTGATCTTCAATCGGTCGATAAAATCTCGGATCTCCACGATCTTACGCTCGGCAGAGCCAAAGTTTTAAAACGCGGTAAATTCTACTACATCGCATTAGCATTAAAAGAAGGACAGAACACAAGACTCGACATTGACATACTGTTAGAATGCATCCGAGCACTATTTGACGCAGTAATAGAACTCCAATTGCGGAGTATCTGCATTTCCGAAGTAAATTTCGACAGTATCCCGTGGAAGATCGTATTCAAGCTAATTCAGGGAACTTTCTCCGACAATCCAGTTAAAGTAATTACTTGTCAACATCTCGTACAAATCCCCTCGGAAGAGGCTCGTAATAAAATAATCGTTGAGAACCATGTGTCGGCTCACGGCGGACACAAGGGCGTAACAAAATCTTACAATAGAATCAGACAAAATTACTACTGGCCGACACTAAAAGCTGACATACGAAATTTCATCGTCACTTGCCGCAACTGTCAATTGAAAAAACTAACACGAATTAAAACGCGACAACCGATGATGATCACGGACACGCCTGGTAGTGCATTCGATAAAATAGCAATGGACATAGTTGGACCATTCCCTGTCACTGAGACCGATAACAAATACATCTTGACGATACAAGATCTACTGACGAAATACTCCCTAGCCCTTCCCTTAGTCAGCGCTACTTCAGTAGAAGTAGCCGATGCTCTCGTTATTCAATTCATATGCCGTTTCGGAGCCCCGAGAGCGTTGCTCACGGACCAAGGAGCTAATTTCATAAGCGACTTAATGAAAGCAGTCGCGAAGCGCTTCAAAATCAAACAATTCAAGACAACTGCTCATTATCCACAGAGTAATGGATCTATCGAACGGTCACACCACGTACTAGTGGAATATTTAAAGCAATACACCAAGAATAATGATTGGGATCAATGGCTGGAACTCGCAACATTCTCATATAATACAAGCGTGCACGAAGGAACTCGTTTCACGCCGCACGAACTAGTTTTCGGAAAACTAGCTCGCCTCCCGTCGAGCAGCGAACCTCCCGACTCGCCAGACGACGAAACGTATCATGAGTATCTATTCAACTTAAATACGCGAATAGATCAAGCCCAGAAACTTGCTCGAGAACACCTTATTTCGGCAAAAGAGCGATCTAAAACTTATTACGACAAGAAAGCAAATCCACGAGAGTTTCAAGTAGGAGACTCCGTCTATCTTTTAAAAGAAAATAAAAAGGGCAAATTGGAAGACCAATATACTGGCCCTCACGAGATTATTAAAGTCTTTCGTAATAAGAACGTCCGTATAATATACAAAAATCGCACGAAATTGGTGCACTCGAACAAGCTCAAGCTTGCACAAAACGTCGCGCAAGCCAGACCATAGTATTATATTATACGCATTATTCTATCCTATATCATTACTCGTAATTATTAATCATCAACTAAGTGGGGATAACCACCATATTGTAAACACCCCCACCCGAACCAATCCGCATAAAACGCGGAGCGAGAACCAGACCAGCTCACAAAATCTACTGGCATCAAAGAGACAACACCTCAAGATGACACGAACACTCTTACTACTCCTCTCTTTCTCGAGTGTGCTCTCATCAGGCCAAGCAGCTCTCGGATACGACTGCAGCAGCGAAGCACTCAACATCACTACGTTCTCCATCCTCGATGTGGGAAAATGCGACATCCCGCAAGTCGAACCAAAGAAGGAAGCGAGATACGTCCAACTACTACAGTTGTCCGAGTTCAATGAGGCAGCTGTGTATCAATGCAAAATCGAGATCGACCGAACAATATTCCATTGCGGAATGAGTTCCCACAATTCAGCTGTGCTCAACGGCAGACGTGAATATATACTGCAGGTAGCGAGTGACACATGCAAGCAGCTCCATCAATCCGGCAGCCTGTCAATTGGGACGACGATACTCACCGGATTCCATGCCAATTCCACTGAGTCAAGAAGCATAGTGCTTGCTGGCTCCCTTACCACCGACGGTGCCTGCACAGGTGCACAATTCAGCGATCCCTACGGCACTTGGGACTCCGTCGTCGTACAAGCTCTAATAAGAGTTACAATCCAGAATTATATGGCAGCAATCCAACTAACCAGCAACCAGATTATACTCGAATCGGGGACACGATGTCCAGTCTCCGAAGGAACCTGCTTCGATGGAAGCGGAGGCAACACTTTCTGGTCACCAATTCCACCAGACAGCTGTCATTTTAATCATTACGACGTACTCTACGAGGGACCAGCTACTCGTCTCTCGCCTCAAGACCAAGCATCGGGTCCAATAATCTACACGGTAACCTCTCAAGATACAACTTTCGCTCTGACTCGAACCACAGATTTCACCTTGTGTGGATATCTCATAAGCAAGACAGAACATCCGAAACTCCTGATCATGGAAACAGAGAAAGGAGCAACATTCCAAGCACGAAAGAAAATCCAAGTCAACAACCTGGATCTTTTCACCTATATAAATTCAAAATTTATATATGTGGAGAAACACATCAAATCACAGATGACTCATCTCTACCAAGATGTTATAATACAAAAGTGCGCATTGGAACAACAAGTCTTGAAAAACGCGATAGCTCTCGCGAGCCTCTCACCAGACGAAGTTGCATTTACTATCATGAAAGGCCCTGGTTATATGGCAACCATCGCCGGCGAAGTACTACACGTAATGCAATGTATTCCGATAGAAGCTCAAATCCGGAGGACAGACGACTGCTACGCCGAACTCCCAGTTACTCACAGAAATCAATCGCTTTTCCTAACGCCGAAAAGCCGAATACTCACTCGCCAAGGTACTCAGCGCGAGTGCCACGAATTATTGCCTGCAATGTATAAAATCCACGGAGCTTGGTATAAGCTACTGCCGAAACCAACAGAAAGCATTGAACCTCAGCAAATTCAACCACTCACTAAACCTGTGTGGCGCTATATAAATCCGAATGACTTAGCCGTCAGCGGGATTTACACGTCCGAAGATCTGCAGCATCTAAAGGATCACATAATGTTTCCTATCGAGAAACCAGCCATGCTCAACACCCTGGCACGAGGAGCCATGGGACAATCAGTAACAACTGGCAGCGTAAAACTCTTCAATCTACTCGACCAAGATACACTCAATAAAATCGCAGAAACCACGAGTAAAAAGGTGTGGAATGGATTCATAACATTTGGTTCAGCGAGTGCCGGACTCCTCGGCATCTACATCACGTTTCGAGCATTGAAACTCATCCTGGACACTCTAATCCATGGCTACGCCCTTCATTCCATTTACGGATGGAGCATCCAACTCGTCGGAGCCCTTTGGGACTCTCTCACCAACTTACTACTGCATCTTGGACGAAAGGCATCAGAGAAAGAGAGTGAGGAAACAACAGTGGAGTGTATTCCAAAGTCAACGCAGCAACTGCAACAGGACCAAGTGGAAGAAGATATCCAGCAGCCCCGTGCCATGTATCCCCATCTCGCTAGAATTTTCAATGATAGAAGCAAACCAGGCCCCTCCAATCAATTCAATTAAGAAATTCCTCCTTCGTACGTAATTTCTTCCCTAGGGGGGGAGGTGTAACGTCGGGCGCCTGGTTTCCACCCCCAATTTTTGCAAAGACTGAACTCTATCTTAATACACTCGGGCAAGCGAGCCCTCGTCAATCATATAACTCTAACATATATAATACATATACTTACCATTGTAATTATACGCATACTCACCTTTATACTTACATAAAGTTCCTAAGAATAATATATATGTATTTCAATACGCAAACGCTATACTCCTAGCTGAAAATAAATATCATTTAGCTGTCATAAAGAAGCGTCCACCTTTGAATCCACCTCCGTGCACTGTCGGCACCGGAGTCATACTTGCAAAAGCAACCGCAAGGGACCATCATAAAATTAGGAGTCATAAAAGTAACTACTATCCTTCAATTACAATCACAATAGCGCGCCGAAGGAGCGCGGTCAACCATGCGGCACGCGCCGCCATTGTAGTAAAGTCGGCCGAGCTCTGAGCGGCCGAGCGGCCAGCGATAACTCAGCGGCACGCCAATTAGCAGCGGCCGGGCGACCGAGCGCACACGCATTGGGCACGCGCAGCCCTTGGCGGCCGACCAACCGCCAGACCCGAGCGGCAGCCCCGAGCGCCGGGGCAGCTACCCTACCGATTCCCGAGCGCGCTACCTATTCTGGTTTCATGCGCTCCGCTTACTCACCAGCCGAACGGAGACGCCGGGCCTCGAAGCCACGCCCACTCTCTCGAGCGTGCTACTTACTCGTGTTCCTGCAATCCGGCTCCAATCTCGCGGCTCTAGGCCCCGGGAATCAACTAACTATAGATTATTACCTGATTTCTCAGTGATCCAACAATGCTACGTTAACAATCGACCACTCTATCGATCGGCAACACTTTCAGCCACAAACTCAAGTAGCCTCCTGGTTACCTGCGAGTCTCAGTCACGCACAATCCCTATGTAAAGTTAGCGCTCCCGCAAAGACTCGTCAAGCCTTTCTTATGATCTTAATTAATGCTATAATTGTTAACGAAACATTGCCAGAGCCTATCTCTCTCACAACGATCAATAGCAACAATGTCTAACAACTCAACTCAATCTCTCGTAAGCAAAATACATACAGTTGTTAACTTCGAATCGATACTAATTAATAATCTCGGAAAATGTATGTAAATCGCCAAGCTCAAACATTGCTAAATGATCGCCGATTATAATATAACAAATAGGAATCACGAAACGCTCCGATCATCACTCCTATTTCTGTTAAAATAAGACAGACTGCCACGAGCTGGCCTTGCGAATATCTCCACCTTACGAATCTACGCGCCCGACCAGTTGCAGTAACACAGGCGCTCATAGCCAGACTCCATGAAGTCGGCCCTGCGAATATTCGCGCTCGATCGGTTGCAGCACCGCAAGCGCTCACAATATTGTATCTCACGCGAAACTCAATGTACTTACCTTATTGTACTTACCATAGATACAAACTACGAAACTCTGCTACGCGCCGCTAGTCTGTAATAATTCATTCATGTAAAGCGAATAATTATAAGCAGCGCAATCTCTAGAACTCTTTAAGAATTCACTCCGACAGCGCAGCAGGGCAGCATTGCCATTTAGCTGAAAATCATCCATGTCCAGCGATCGGCTACTCCAGTGCGAACGCCGCAAACCCTATAATTCATTCATGCGAGCGAATTCATGCCTCAAGGCCAAGCGTACGCAAGTACACGAGTACGCGAGCCCAGCGAGCGGCTCGCGGCGCACCATCCCTTCCATGAGCCGACTTAGCGAGCGCACTGAGACCCTCTCACGTCATGCCTCCCACCAATCTCCCACTCCAAATTCGCACGGCCCCAATGCTCCACTGCCCTATATAAGGGCACGCACCGTGCTAATTCTTCAGTTAGTTCGAGCTCCAGTTAGCTCTCCAGTCCAATCCTCTAGAACTACTCCTCCGAGCTTACTTACCAGTAAGACTCCTCTCTGAATCTTTACCAAATCCAATCTCCAGTCAGTCTGCAAGACATAGTCTTTGACTGACTCTCGTAACTCGTAGACTTTAACGAACTCGCTGCGTAATAACTTACGCCTTAAACCTTTGTATCGTAGTATAAGTCTTTTTGAATATATTATATTTTACCAGTTACTCTGCTTCCCATTTATTCAGCCTACTTATACTTAGATTCTTACTTAAGCTTCTAAATTCATCCAGCCACATTATTACTACTAGAATCGACGACGACAGTCTGCAATTCTCCTACTGAATCAAGGTGCAAGAGACACTGCACTGATTCCTCCTATTTTATTCCACTGAATCAAGGTGCAAGAGACACTGCACTGATTCCACCTACCTAATTATCCTACGGAGTTAAGGTGCAAGAGACACTGCACTGACTCTACTCCCGTGAATTGGGTGCAAGAGACAGTGCAACAATTTACTCGATCCTAAATACTCCGGAATAGGTGCAAGAGACACTGCACTCTCCTACGAGTATTTCTCCTATCTCAGTTATTGCAATCTGTCAGAGTCGCATGAAGCCGAGACGAACCAGACGCGGTGGCCAGAAATACCACCTTCAAACTCTTTATAAATCCCTCTATCAACCCGCGCAGCCTAGTGACTGCGTCGGTCTCCGCTCCTTGCCCTGTGTAACGGAGGAAGTATCTATCCGCGTTTTCGCGGATCAATCCACAGAATCTATAATTCTGTCCGCGCCGAGCCAGCCCGCGACGGAGCGGCAGACAACGAGCTCGCCAACACTGCCTCCAGCAGCAGTTCCAGCAGGGATCCCGGTCATATTTCCAGAGGAGGAGATTCCATTCCGCGTAGCGGAACAATACTTACCTTGGGGCTTGATCCCCATCGAAATCCCAGCAGTAAAGAGGCAAGCGCTGTGCCTTCCTTTCGATCCACGACGAGCCACTTGGTGGCCTGAAAGCAAGCAGAAGAAGACAGTCGAGCTCTTTGGGGAGCTCTAAGCAGGACGCAAGTAAGGGAGCATAACCGACTCGCACGCAAAAGGCGAAATTCACGACGACGAGCGCGTAAAAGCGACGGTAGTCCTTTTTAATTAGAAACGCGCGCTCGGACGTAACACACGTACCGCCACGGCTTACTCCGAAAGGAGCACGTACCGCCACGGCTTACTCCGAGAGGGGCTCGTGCCGCCACGGCTTACTCCGAGAGGAGCACGTACCGCCACGGCTTACTCCGAGAGGAGAGTTCCCGCCACGGCTTACTCCGAGAGGAGCACGCACCGCCGCGGCTTACTCCGAGAGGAGAAATCCCGCCACGACTTACTCCGAGAGGTACTTCGTCCGCCACGGCCTACTCCGAGAGGTGTTCTCTCGCCACGGCTTACTCCGAGAGGAGAAATCCCGCCACGGCTTACTCCGAGAGGAGCAAGTACCGCCACGGCTTACTCCGAGATGGGCTCGTGCCGCCACGGCTTACTCCGAGAGGAGAAATCCCGCCACGACTTACTCCGAGAGGTACTTCGTCCGCCACGGCCTACTCCGAGAGGTGTACTATCGCCACGGCTTACTCCGAGACGAGAAATCCCGCCACGGCTTACTCCGAGAGGAGCACGTACCGCCACGGCTTACTCCGAGAGGGGCTCGTGCCGCCACGGCCTACTCCGAGAGGAGCACGTACCGCCACGGCCTACTCCGAGAGGAGAACCCCCGCCTCGGCTTACTCCGAGAGGTGTACTCTCGCCACGGCTTATTCCGAGAGGAGAACTCCCGCCACGGCTCACTCCGAGGGGGAACTCCCGCCACGGCTTACTCCGAGAGGAACTCCTGCCGCCACGGCTTACTCCGAGAGGTGAACATCCGCCACGGCTTACTCCGAGAGCAGAACCCCGGCCACGGCTTACTCCGAGAGGTGTACTCTCGCCACGGCTTACTCCGAGAGGGGAACTCCCGCCACGGCTCACTCCGAGGGGGGACTCCCGCCACGACTTACTCCGAGAGGTACTTCGTCCGCCACGGCCTACTCCGAGAGGTGTACTCTCGCCACGGCTTACTCCGAGAGGAGAACCCCCGCCACGGCTTACTCCGAGAGGTGTACTCTCGCCACGGCTTATTCCGAGAGGAGAACTCCCGCCACGGCTCACTCCGAGGGGGAACTCCCGCCACGGCTTACTCCGAGAGGAGCACGTACCGCCACGGCTTACTCCGAGAGGAGAAATCCCGCCACGGCTTACTCCGAGAGCTGAAGTCTCGCCACGGCTTACTCCGAGAGATGAACTCTCGCCACGGCTTACTCCGAGAGGAGCACGTACCGCCACGGCTTACTCCGAGAGGAGCAAGTACCGCCACGGCTTACTCCGAGAGGGGCTCGTGCCGCCACGGCTTACTCCGAGAGGAGAACCCCCGCCACGGCTTACTCCGAGAGGTGTACTCTCGCCACGGCTTATTCCGAGAGGAGAACTCCCGCCACGGCTCACTCCGAGGGGGAACTCCCGCCACGGCTTACTCCGAGAGGAGCACGTACCGCCACGGCTTACTCCGAGAGGAGAAATCCCGCCACGGCTTACTCCGAGAGCTGAAGTCTCGCCACGGCTTACTCCGAGAGATGAACTCTCGCCACGGCTTACTCCGAGAGGAGCACGTACCGCCACGGCTTACTCCGAGAGGAGCACGTACCGCCACGACTTACTCCGAAAGGAGCACGTACCGCCACGGCTTACTCCGAGAGGGGCTCGTGCCGCCACGGCTTACGCCGAGAGGAGCACGTACCGCCACGGCTTACTCCGAGAGGAGAGTTCCCGCCACGGCTTACTCCGAGAGGAGCACGCACCGCCGCGGCTTACTCCGAGAGGAGAAATCCCGCCACGACTTACTCCGAGAGGTACTTCGTCCGCCACGGCCTACTCCGAGAGGTGTTCTCTCGCCACGGCTTACTCCGAGAGGAGAAATCCCGCCACGGCTTACTCCGAGAGGAACACGTACCGCCATGGCTTACTCCGAGAGGAGAAATCCCGCCACGGCTTACTCCGAGAGGAGAACTCCCGCCACGGCTCACTCCGCGGGGGGACTCCCGCCACGACTTACTACGAGAGGAGCACGTACCGCCACGGCTTACTCCGAGAGGGGCTCGTGCCGCCACGGCTTACTCCGAGAGGAGCACGCACCGCCACGGCTTACTCCGAGAGATGAACTCTCGCCACGGTTTACTCCGAGAGGAGAAATCCCGCCACGGCTTACTCCGAGAGAAGCTCGTGCCAGCACGGCTTACTCCGAGAGGAGAACTCCTGTCACGGCTTACCCCGAGGGGGAACTCCCTCCACGGCTTACTCCGAGAGGAACTCCTGCCGCCACGGCTTACTCGGAGCGGTGAACATCCGCCACGGCTTACTACGAAAGGAGCACGTACTGCCACGGCTTACTCCGAGAGGAGAACTCCCGCCACGGCTTACTCCGAGAGGAGCACGTACCGCCACGGCTTACTTCGAGAGGAGGACTCTCGTCACGGCTTACTCCGAGAGGTACTTCGTCCGCCACGGCCTACTCCGAGAGTTGAAGTTCCGCCACGGCTTACTCCGACAGGTGAATCCTCGCCACGGCTTACTCCGAGAGGCGCTCGTGTCACCACGGCTTACACCGAGAGGAGCACGTACCGCCACGGCTTACTCCGAGAGGAGCAAGTACCGCCACGGCTTACTCCGTGAGGGGCTCGTGCCGCCACGGCTTACTCCGAGAGGAGAACTCCCGCCACGGCTTACTCCGAGAGGAGCTCCTGCCGCCACGGCTTACTCCGAGAGGTGAACATCCGCCACGACTTACTCCGAAAGGAGCACGTACCGCCACGGCTTACTCCGAGATGAGAACGTACCGCCACGGCTTACTCCGAGAGGAGCACGTACCGCCACGGCTTACTCCGAGAGGAGCACGTACCGCCACGGCTTACTCCGAGAGGAGAAATCCCGCCACGGCTTACTCCGAGAGGAGCACGTACCGCCACGGTTTACTTCGAGAGGAGAACTCTCGTCACGGCTTACTCCGAGAGGTACTTCGTCCGCCACGGCCTACTCCGAGAGTTGAAGTTCCGCCACGGCTTACTGCGACAGGTGAATCCTTGCCACGGCTTACTCCGAGAGGCGCTCGTGTCACCACGGCTTACTCCGAGAGGACGACGTACCGCCACGGCTTACTCCGAGGGGGAACTCCCGCCACGACTGACTCCGGGAGGAACTCCTGCCGCCACGGCTTACTCCGAGAGGAGTACTCCCGCCACGACTTACTCCGAGAGGAGAACTCCCGCCACGGCTTACTCCGAGAGGAGCACGTACCGCCACGGCTTACTCCGAGAGGAGCTCGTGCCGCCACGGCTTACTCCGAGAGGACGACGTACCGCCACGGCTTACTCCGAGAGGAGAACTCCCGCCACGGTTTACTCCGAGAGAAGCTCGTGCCAGCACGGCTTACTCCGAGAGGAGAACTCCTGTCACGGCTTAATCCGAGAGGAGAAATCCCGCCACGGCTTACTCCGAGAGGAGAACTCCCGCCACGGTTTACTCCGAGAGATGAACTCTCGCCACGGCTTACTCCGAGAGGAACTCCTGCCGCCACGGCTTACTCCGAGAGGAGTACTCCCGCCACGACTTACTCCGAGAGGAGAACTCCCGCCACGGCTTACTCCGAGAGGAGCACGCACCGCCACGGCTTACTCCGAGAGGAGCACGTACCGCCACGGCTTACTCCGAGAGGAGAAATCCCGCCACGGCTTACTCCGAGAGCTGAAGTCTCGCCACGGCTTACTCCGAGAGATGAACTCTCGCCACGGCTTACTCCGAGAGGAGCACGTACCGCCACGGCTTACTCCGAGAGGAGCACGTACCGCCACGACTTACTCCGAAAGGAGCACGTACCGCCACGGCTTACTCCGAGAGGGGCTCGTGCCGCCACGGCTTACTCCGAGAGGAGCACGTACCGCCACGGCTTACTCCGAGAGGAGAGTTCCCGCCACGGCTTACTCCGAGAGGAGCACGCACCGCCGCGGCTTACTCCGAGAGGAGAAATCCCGCCACGACTTACTCCGAGAGGTACTTCGTCCGCCACGGCCTACTCCGAGAGGTGTTCTCTCGCCACGGCTTACTCCGAGAGGAGAAATCCCGCCACGGCTTACTCCGAGAGGAACACGTACCGCCATGGCTTACTCCGAGAGGAGAAATCCCGCCACGGCTTACTCCGAGAGGAGAACTCCCGCCACGGCTCACTCCGCGGGGGGACTCCCGCCACGACTTACTACGAGAGGAGCACGTACCGCCACGGCTTACTCCGAGAGGGGCTCGTGCCGCCACGGCTTACTCCGAGAGGAGCACGCACCGCCACGGCTTACTCCGAGAGATGAACTCTCGCCACGGTTTACTCCGAGAGGAGAAATCCCGCCACGGCTTACTCCGAGAGAAGCTCGTGCCAGCACGGCTTACTCCGAGAGGAGAACTCCTGTCACGGCTTACCCCGAGGGGGAACTCCCTCCACGGCTTACTCCGAGAGGAACTCCTGCCGCCACGGCTTACTCGGAGCGGTGAACATCCGCCACGGCTTACTACGAAAGGAGCACGTACTGCCACGGCTTACTCCGAGAGGAGAACTCCCGCCACGGCTTACTCCGAGAGGAGCACGTACCGCCACGGCTTACTTCGAGAGGAGGACTCTCGTCACGGCTTACTCCGAGAGGTACTTCGTCCGCCACGGCCTACTCCGAGAGTTGAAGTTCCGCCACGGCTTACTCCGACAGGTGAATCCTCGCCACGGCTTACTCCGAGAGGCGCTCGTGTCACCACGGCTTACACCGAGAGGAGCACGTACCGCCACGGCTTACTCCGAGAGGAGCAAGTACCGCCACGGCTTACTCCGTGAGGGGCTCGTGCCGCCACGGCTTACTCCGAGAGGAGAACTCCCGCCACGGCTTACTCCGAGAGGAGCTCCTGCCGCCACGGCTTACTCCGAGAGGTGAACATCCGCCACGACTTACTCCGAAAGGAGCACGTACCGCCACGGCTTACTCCGAGATGAGAACGTACCGCCACGGCTTACTCCGAGAGGAGCACGTACCGCCACGGCTTACTCCGAGAGGAGCACGTACCGCCACGGCTTACTCCGAGAGGAGAAATCCCGCCACGGCTTACTCCGAGAGGAGCACGTACCGCCACGGTTTACTTCGAGAGGAGAACTCTCGTCACGGCTTACTCCGAGAGGTACTTCGTCCGCCACGGCCTACTCCGAGAGTTGAAGTTCCGCCACGGCTTACTGCGACAGGTGAATCCTTGCCACGGCTTACTCCGAGAGGCGCTCGTGTCACCACGGCTTACTCCGAGAGGACGACGTACCGCCACGGCTTACTCCGAGGGGGAACTCCCGCCACGACTGACTCCGGGAGGAACTCCTGCCGCCACGGCTTACTCCGAGAGGAGTACTCCCGCCACGACTTACTCCGAGAGGAGAACTCCCGCCACGGCTTACTCCGAGAGGAGCACGTACCGCCACGGCTTACTCCGAGAGGAGCTCGTGCCGCCACGGCTTACTCCGAGAGGACGACGTACCGCCACGGCTTACTCCGAGAGGAGAACTCCCGCCACGGTTTACTCCGAGAGAAGCTCGTGCCAGCACGGCTTACTCCGAGAGGAGAACTCCTGTCACGGCTTAATCCGAGAGGAGAAATCCCGCCACGGCTTACTCCGAGAGGAGAACTCCCGCCACGGTTTACTCCGAGAGATGAACTCTCGCCACGGCTTACTCCGAGAGGAACTCCTGCCGCCACGGCTTACTCCGAGAGGAGTACTCCCGCCACGACTTACTCCGAGAGGAGAACTCCCGCCACGGCTTACTCCGAGAGGAGCACGCACCGCCACGGCTTACTCCGAGAGATGAACTCTCGCCACGGTTTACTCCGAGAGGAGAAATCCCGCCACGACTTACTCCGAGAGGTACTTCGTCCGCCACGGCTTACTCCGCGAGAAGAAATCTCGCAACGGCTTACTCTGAGAGGAGAAATCCCGCCACGGCTTACTTCGAGTGGAACTCCGGCCGCCACGGCTCACTCCGAGAGGAGTACTCCCGCCACGACTTACTCCGAGAGGAGAACTCCCGCCACGGCTTACTCCGAGAGGAGCACGTACCGCCACGGCTTACTCCGAGAGGAGCTCGTGCCGCCACGGCTTACTCCGAGAGGACGACGTACCGCCACGGCTTACTCCGAGAGGAGAACTCCCGCCACGGTTTACTCCGAGAGAAGCTCGTGCCAGCACGGCTTACTCCGAGAGGAGAACTCCTGTCACGGCTTAATCCGAGAGGAGAAATCCCGCCACGGCTTACTCCGAGAGGAGAACTCCCGCCACGGTTTACTCCGAGAGATGAACTCTCGCCACGGCTTACTCCGAGAGGAACTCCTGCCGCCACGGCTTACTCCGAGAGGAGTACTCCCGCCACGACTTACTCCGAGAGGAGAACTCCCGCCACGGCTTACTCCGAGAGGAGCACGCACCGCCACGGCTTACTCCGAGAGATGAACTCTCGCCACGGTTTACTCCGAGAGGAGAAATCCCGCCACGACTTACTCCGAGAGGTACTTCGTCTGCCACGGCTTACTCCGCGAGAAGAAATCTCGCCACGACTTACTCCGAGAGGTACTTCGTCCGCCACGGCCTACTCCGAGAGGTGTTCTCTCGCCACGGCTTACTCCGAGAGGAGAAATCCCGCCACGGCTTACTCCGAGAGGAGCAAGTACCGCCACGGCTTACTCCGAGATGGGCTCGTGCCGCCACGGCTTACTCCGAGAGGAGAAATCCCGCCACGACTTACTCCGAGAGGTACTTCGTCCGCCACGGCCTACTCCGAGAGGTGTACTATCGCCACGGCTTACTCCGAGACGAGAAATCCCGCCACGGCTTACTCCGAGAGGAGCACGTACCGCCACGGCTTACTCCGAGAGGGGCTCGTGCCGCCACGGCCTACTCCGAGAGGAGCACGTACCGCCACGGCCTACTCCGAGAGGAGAACCCCCGCCTCGGCTTACTCCGAGAGGTGTACTCTCGCCACGGCTTATTCCGAGAGGAGAACTCCCGCCACGGCTCACTCCGAGGGGGAACTCCCGCCACGGCTTACTCCGAGAGGAACTCCTGCCGCCACGGCTTACTCCGAGAGGTGAACATCCGCCACGGCTTACTCCGAGAGCAGAACCCCGGCCACGGCTTACTCCGAGAGGTGTACTCTCGCCACGGCTTACTCCGAGAGGGGAACTCCCGCCACGGCTCACTCCGAGGGGGGACTCCCGCCACGACTTACTCCGAGAGGTACTTCGTCCGCCACGGCCTACTCCGAGAGGTGTACTCTCGCCACGGCTTACTCCGAGAGGAGAACCCCCGCCACGGCTTACTCCGAGAGGTGTACTCTCGCCACGGCTTATTCCGAGAGGAGAACTCCCGCCACGGCTCACTCCGAGGGGGAACTCCCGCCACGGCTTACTCCGAGAGGAGCACGTACCGCCACGGCTTACTCCGAGAGGAGAAATCCCGCCACGGCTTACTCCGAGAGCTGAAGTCTCGCCACGGCTTACTCCGAGAGATGAACTCTCGCCACGGCTTACTCCGAGAGGAGCACGTACCGCCACGGCTTACTCCGAGAGGAGCAAGTACCGCCACGGCTTACTCCGAGAGGGGCTCGTGCCGCCACGGCTTACTCCGAGAGGAGAACCCCCGCCACGGCTTACTCCGAGAGGTGTACTCTCGCCACGGCTTATTCCGAGAGGAGAACTCCCGCCACGGCTCACTCCGAGGGGGAACTCCCGCCACGGCTTACTCCGAGAGGAGCACGTACCGCCACGGCTTACTCCGAGAGGAGAAATCCCGCCACGGCTTACTCCGAGAGCTGAAGTCTCGCCACGGCTTACTCCGAGAGATGAACTCTCGCCACGGCTTACTCCGAGAGGAGCACGTACCGCCACGGCTTACTCCGAGAGGAGCACGTACCGCCACGACTTACTCCGAAAGGAGCACGTACCGCCACGGCTTACTCCGAGAGGGGCTCGTGCCGCCACGGCTTACTCCGAGAGGAGCACGTACCGCCACGGCTTACTCCGAGAGGAGAGTTCCCGCCACGGCTTACTCCGAGAGGGGCTCGTGCCGCCACGGCCTACTCCGAGAGGAGCACGTACCGCCACGGCCTACTCCGAGAGGAGAACCCCCGCCTCGGCTTACTCCGAGAGGTGTACTCTCGCCACGGCTTATTCCGAGAGGAGAACTCCCGCCACGGCTCACTCCGAGGGGGAACTCCCGCCACGGCTTACTCCGAGAGGAACTCCTGCCGCCACGGCTTACTCCGAGAGGTGAACATCCGCCACGGCTTACTCCGAGAGCAGAACCCCGGCCACGGCTTACTCCGAGAGGTGTACTCTCGCCACGGCTTACTCCGAGAGGGGAACTCCCGCCACGGCTCACTCCGAGGGGGGACTCCCGCCACGACTTACTCCGAGAGGTACTTCGTCCGCCACGGCCTACTCCGAGAGGTGTACTCTCGCCACGGCTTACTCCGAGAGGAGAACCCCCGCCACGGCTTACTCCGAGAGGTGTACTCTCGCCACGGCTTATTCCGAGAGGAGAACTCCCGCCACGGCTCACTCCGAGGGGGAACTCCCGCCACGGCTTACTCCGAGAGGAGCACGTACCGCCACGGCTTACTCCGAGAGGAGAAATCCCGCCACGGCTTACTCCGAGAGCTGAAGTCTCGCCACGGCTTACTCCGAGAGATGAACTCTCGCCACGGCTTACTCCGAGAGGAGCACGTACCGCCACGGCTTACTCCGAGAGGAGCAAGTACCGCCACGGCTTACTCCGAGAGGGGCTCGTGCCGCCACGGCTTACTCCGAGAGGAGAACCCCCGCCACGGCTTACTCCGAGAGGTGTACTCTCGCCACGGCTTATTCCGAGAGGAGAACTCCCGCCACGGCTCACTCCGAGGGGGAACTCCCGCCACGGCTTACTCCGAGAGGAGCACGTACCGCCACGGCTTACTCCGAGAGGAGAAATCCCGCCACGGCTTACTCCGAGAGCTGAAGTCTCGCCACGGCTTACTCCGAGAGATGAACTCTCGCCACGGCTTACTCCGAGAGGAGCACGTACCGCCACGGCTTACTCCGAGAGGAGCACGTACCGCCACGACTTACTCCGAAAGGAGCACGTACCGCCACGGCTTACTCCGAGAGGGGCTCGTGCCGCCACGGCTTACTCCGAGAGGAGCACGTACCGCCACGGCTTACTCCGAGAGGAGAGTTCCCGCCACGGCTTACTCCGAGAGGAGCACGCACCGCCGCGGCTTACTCCGAGAGGAGAAATCCCGCCACGACTTACTCCGAGAGGTACTTCGTCCGCCACGGCCTACTCCGAGAGGTGTTCTCTCGCCACGGCTTACTCCGAGAGGAGAAATCCCGCCACGGCTTACTCCGAGAGGAACACGTACCGCCATGGCTTACTCCGAGAGGAGAAATCCCGCCACGGCTTACTCCGAGAGGAGAACTCCCGCCACGGCTCACTCCGCGGGGGGACTCCCGCCACGACTTACTACGAGAGGAGCACGTACCGCCACGGCTTACTCCGAGAGGGGCTCGTGCCGCCACGGCTTACTCCGAGAGGAGCACGCACCGCCACGGCTTACTCCGAGAGATGAACTCTCGCCACGGTTTACTCCGAGAGGAGAAATCCCGCCACGGCTTACTCCGAGAGAAGCTCGTGCCAGCACGGCTTACTCCGAGAGGAGAACTCCTGTCACGGCTTACCCCGAGGGGGAACTCCCTCCACGGCTTACTCCGAGAGGAACTCCTGCCGCCACGGCTTACTCGGAGCGGTGAACATCCGCCACGGCTTACTACGAAAGGAGCACGTACTGCCACGGCTTACTCCGAGAGGAGAACTCCCGCCACGGCTTACTCCGAGAGGAGCACGTACCGCCACGGCTTACTTCGAGAGGAGGACTCTCGTCACGGCTTACTCCGAGAGGTACTTCGTCCGCCACGGCCTACTCCGAGAGTTGAAGTTCCGCCACGGCTTACTCCGACAGGTGAATCCTCGCCACGGCTTACTCCGAGAGGCGCTCGTGTCACCACGGCTTACACCGAGAGGAGCACGTACCGCCACGGCTTACTCCGAGAGGAGAACTCCCGCCACGGCTTACTCCGAGAGGAGCTCCTGCCGCCACGGCTTACTCCGAGAGGTGAACATCCGCCACGACTTACTCCGAAAGGAGCACGTACCGCCACGGCTTACTCCGAGATGAGAACGTACCGCCACGGCTTACTCCGAGAGGAGCACGTACCGCCACGGCTTACTCCGAGAGGAGCACGTACCGCCACGGCTTACTCCGAGAGGAGAAATCCCGCCACGGCTTACTCCGAGAGGAGCACGTACCGCCACGGTTTACTTCGAGAGGAGAACTCTCGTCACGGCTTACTCCGAGAGGTACTTCGTCCGCCACGGCCTACTCCGAGAGTTGAAGTTCCGCCACGGCTTACTGCGACAGGTGAATCCTTGCCACGGCTTACTCCGAGAGGCGCTCGTGTCACCACGGCTTACTCCGAGAGGACGACGTACCGCCACGGCTTACTCCGAGGGGGAACTCCCGCCACGACTGACTCCGGGAGGAACTCCTGCCGCCACGGCTTACTCCGAGAGGAGTACTCCCGCCACGACTTACTCCGAGAGGAGAACTCCCGCCACGGCTTACTCCGAGAGGAGCACGTACCGCCACGGCTTACTCCGAGAGGAGCTCGTGCCGCCACGGCTTACTCCGAGAGGACGACGTACCGCCACGGCTTACTCCGAGAGGAGAACTCCCGCCACGGTTTACTCCGAGAGAAGCTCGTGCCAGCACGGCTTACTCCGAGAGGAGAACTCCTGTCACGGCTTAATCCGAGAGGAGAAATCCCGCCACGGCTTACTCCGAGAGGAGAACTCCCGCCACGGTTTACTCCGAGAGATGAACTCTCGCCACGGCTTACTCCGAGAGGAACTCCTGCCGCCACGGCTTACTCCGAGAGGAGTACTCCCGCCACGACTTACTCCGAGAGGAGAACTCCCGCCACGGCTTACTCCGAGAGGAGCACGCACCGCCACGGCTTACTCCGAGAGATGAACTCTCGCCACGGTTTACTCCGAGAGGAGAAATCCCGCCACGACTTACTCCGAGAGGTACTTCGTCCGCCACGGCTTACTCCGCGAGAAGAAATCTCGCAACGGCTTACTCTGAGAGGAGAAATCCCGCCACGGCTTACTTCGAGTGGAACTCCGGCCGCCACGGCTCACTCCGAGAGGAGTACTCCCGCCACGACTTACTCCGAGAGGAGAACTCCCGCCACGGCTTACTCCGAGAGGAGCACGTACCGCCACGGCTTACTCCGAGAGGAGCTCGTGCCGCCACGGCTTACTCCGAGAGGACGACGTACCGCCACGGCTTACTCCGAGAGGAGAACTCCCGCCACGGTTTACTCCGAGAGAAGCTCGTGCCAGCACGGCTTACTCCGAGAGGAGAACTCCTGTCACGGCTTAATCCGAGAGGAGAAATCCCGCCACGGCTTACTCCGAGAGGAGAACTCCCGCCACGGTTTACTCCGAGAGATGAACTCTCGCCACGGCTTACTCCGAGAGGAACTCCTGCCGCCACGGCTTACTCCGAGAGGAGTACTCCCGCCACGACTTACTCCGAGAGGAGAACTCCCGCCACGGCTTACTCCGAGAGGAGCACGCACCGCCACGGCTTACTCCGAGAGATGAACTCTCGCCACGGTTTACTCCGAGAGGAGAAATCCCGCCACGACTTACTCCGAGAGGTACTTCGTCTGCCACGGCTTACTCCGCGAGAAGAAATCTCGCAACGGCTTACTCTGAGAGGAGAAATCCCGCCACGGCTTACTTCGAGTGGAACTCCGGCCGCCACGGCTCACTCCGAGAGGAGAACTCCCGCCACGGCTTACTCCGAGAGAAGCTCGTGCCAGCACGGCTTACTCCGAGAGGAGAACTCCTGTCACGGCTTACCCCGAGGGGGAACTCCCGCCACGGCTTACTCCGAGAGGAACTCCTGCCGCCACGGCTTACTCGGAGCGGTGAACATCCGCCACGGCTTACTACGAAAGGAGCACGTACTGCCACGGCTTACTCTGAGAGGAGAACTCCCGCCACGGCTTACTCCGAGAGGAGCACGTACCGCCACGGCTTACTTCGAGAGGAGGACTCTCGTCACGGCTTACTCCGAGAGGTACTTCGTCCGCCACGGCCTACTCCGAGAGTTGAAGTTCCGCCACGGCTTACTCCGACAGGTGAATCCTCGCCACGACTTACTCCGAGAGGCGCTCGTGTCACCACGGCTTACACCGAGAGGAGCACGTACCGCCACGGCTTACTCCGAGAGGAGCAAGTACCGCCACGGCTTACTCCGAGAGGGGCTCGTGCCGCCACGGCTTACTCCGAGAGGAGAACTCCCGCCACGGCTTACTCCGAGAGGAGCTCCTGCCGCCACGGCTTACTCCGAGAGGTGAACATCCGCCACGACTTACTCCGAAAGGAGCACGTACCGCCACGGCTTACTCCGAGATGAGAACGTACCGCCACGGCTTACTCCGAGAGGAGCACGTACCGCCACGGCTTACTCCGAGAGGAGCACGTACCGCCACGGCTTACTCCGAGAGGAGAAATCCCGCCACGGCTTACTCCGAGAGGAGCACGTACCGCCACGGCTTACTTCGAGAGGAGAACTCTCGTCACGGCTTACTCCGAGAGGTACTTCGTCCGCCACGGCCTACTCCGGGAGTTGAAGTTCCGCCACGGCTTACTTCGACAGGTGAATCCTCGCCACGGCTTACTCCGAGAGGCGCTCGTGTCACCACGGCTTACTCGGAGAGGACGACGTACCGCCACGGCTTACTCCGAGGGGGAACTCCCGCCACGACTGACTCCGGGAGGAACTCCTGCCGCCACGGCTTACTCCGAGAGGAGTACTCCCGCCACGACTTACTCCGAGAGGAGAACTCCCGCCACGGCTTACTCCGAGAGATGAACTCTCGCCACGGTTTACTCCGAGAGGAGAAATCCCGCCACGACTTACTCCGAGAGGTACTTCGTCCGCCACGGCTTACTCCGCGAGAAGAAATCTCGCAACGGCTTACTCTGAGAGGAGAAATCCCGCCACGGCTTACTTCGAGTGGAACTCCGGCCGCCACGGCTCACTCCGAGAGGAGTACTCCCGCCACGACTTACTCCGAGAGGAGAACTCCCGCCACGGCTTACTCCGAGAGGAGCACGTACCGCCACGGCTTACTCCGAGAGGAGCTCGTGCCGCCACGGCTTACTCCGAGAGGACGACGTACCGCCACGGCTTACTCCGAGAGGAGAACTCCCGCCACGGTTTACTCCGAGAGAAGCTCGTGCCAGCACGGCTTACTCCGAGAGGAGAACTCCTGTCACGGCTTAATCCGAGAGGAGAAATCCCGCCACGGCTTACTCCGAGAGGAGAACTCCCGCCACGGTTTACTCCGAGAGATGAACTCTCGCCACGGCTTACTCCGAGAGGAACTCCTGCCGCCACGGCTTACTCCGAGAGGAGTACTCCCGCCACGACTTACTCCGAGAGGAGAACTCCCGCCACGGCTTACTCCGAGAGGAGCACGTACCGCCACGGCTTACCCCGAGAGATGAACTCTCGCCACGGTTTACTCCGAGAGGAGAAATCCCGCCACGACTTACTCCGAGAGGTACTTCGTCCGCCACGGCTTACTCCGCGAGAAGAAATCTCGCAACGGCTTACTCTGAGAGGAGAAATCCCGCCACGGCTTACTTCGAGTGGAACTCCGGCCGCCACGGCTCACTCCGAGAGGAGAACTCCCGCCACGGCTTACTCCGAGAGAAGCTCGTGCCAGCACGGCTTACTCCGAGAGGAGAACTCCTGTCACGGCTTACCCCGAGGGGGAACTCCCGCCACGGCTTACTCCGAGAGGAACTCCTGCCGCCACGGCTTACTCGGAGCGGTGAACATCCGCCACGGCTTACTACGAAAGGAGCACGTACTGCCACGGCTTACTCCGAGAGGAGAACTCCCGCCACGGCTTACTCCGAGAGGAGCACGTACCGCCACGGCTTACTTCGAGAGGAGGACTCTCGTCACGGCTTACTCCGAGAGGTACTTCGTCCGCCACGGCCTACTCCGAGAGTTGAAGTTCCGCCACGGCTTACTCCGACAGGTGAATCCTCGCCACGACTTACTCCGAGAGGCGCTCGTGTCACCACGGCTTACTCCGAGAGGAGCACGCACCGCCACGGCTTACTCCGAGAGATGAACTCTCGCCACGGTTTACTCCGAGAGGAGAAATCCCGCCACGACTTACTCCGAGAGGTACTTCGTCCGCCACGGCTTACTCCGCGAGAAGAAATCTCGCAACGGCTTACTCTGAGAGGAGAAATCCCGCCACGGCTTACTTCGAGTGGAACTCCGGCCGCCACGGCTCACTCCGAGAGGAGAACTCCCGCCACGGCTTACTCCGAGAGAAGCTCGTGCCAGCACGGCTTACTCCGAGAGGAGAACTCCTGTCACGGCTTACCCCGAGGGGGAACTCCCGCCACGGCTTACTCCGAGAGGAACTCCTGCCGCCACGGCTTACTCGGAGCGGTGAACATCCGCCACGGCTTACTACGAAAGGAGCACGTACTG
>CAVMBF010000001.1:822500-865000 GCA_963675795.1 Crossocerus cetratus
CATGGATCTGTAGTTCAGACCCCAGTCTCTTTTTGCGAGGCGAGTAAGCTTTCCGTATAGATTTGTGGCTTTGTTGCAGATATATGATATATGATTGCCGAAAGTAAAACCTTGGTTTATAAATACGCCAAGATATTTAAACGTGTGCACCACTTTAATGCGTTCATTCCTGATGAGGATACATGGCGGGCGCCGCATATCCAACTTGCCCCGGAGGAGCATCATCACGCTTTTGGAAGTAGACAGTTCCATTTTATTTCTCATGCACCACTCATTTACTATGTTCATAGCTTGGTTGCCCTTACTTTCAAGCTCCTTCCGGGAAGAGGCTTTCAGCACGATGACTTGGTCATCGGCATAGGCGTACGTTTCAATGCCTGATGCTTCGAGAGTTGTGAGGTTGGAATCGAAAATCAAGTTCCATAATGTAGGGCCAAGCAATGAGCCTTGAGGACAGCCTTTGCTTTTGTTTTTGCTGACTTGTAGAGTTTGCCTCTTAATGACAGCTTTGCGGTTTTCGAAGTAGTTCCTTATCAATATATACAAGTTTCTTGGACAGTTTCGCTGTTGTAGCTCATGCAAAACTGCCGGCCACCAGACACTGTCGAATGCGGCTTTGATGTCCAGGAATATCCCAAGGACATATTTCTTGTCTGACGACTCTACTGAGTTTCGGAGAGCCATAATGGCATCTTCCGTGTTCCTGGTCTTGCGGAAGCCGTACTGGTTGTTTGAGCCACGTTCGTGATTGATTATGTTAGCCAGCTTTTTGAGTATCAATCCCTCCAGTACCTTCCCAAGAACGGGAAGGAGGCAGATTGGTCTGTAGGATGCCGGGTCGCATTTGTCCTTATCCGGTCCCTTGATTATGGAGACAATTCTTCCAGTCTTCCACTGCTTAGGAAAAATTCCAAGAGCTAAACAGGCATTGAAGATGTCTGTCATTTCAGCGCCAATGACACCATAGGAGGCACGAATAGCCTCGATGTTTATGTAATCAATGCCAGGAGCGGTCCCTCGTTTGGACTTGAGAAGAACTTCTCTAAGTTCTTCAAGCGTGAAGCTTTCCGAGTTATCGGTGTCAGGTGGAGATTGTGTGTTGTAGCGGATCTGAGTTTGAATGAGCGTTTCGTTTGCAGCAGTATCCTCTGGAACAAGTGCATACAAGAGTATCTTGTTTGCATGTTCCCATGTGGTAGCGTATTCATTGCCAGTGCGGAAGTTGCTTATGCACTTGTCTAGTTTAAGCTTATTGCATTCAAGTTTGTAGATGAGGCCCCATGGATCATCGTTACCGTGTCCAGAGACGAAATTTTGCCAGCTTTGTTCCTTGTGAGTTCGGATTTGTGTATGGTATGCAAGTCTGCTTTGGTAATAGATAGACTTCAGCCTGTCCTTCTGTTCAGGGTCTCGTTCCTTTTGAAAACGTTTGCGGTTCTTATACATTTCCTTCTTTTGCTGAGTGAGAGTGTTAGTCCACCACGGGATCTTGTTTGTACAAGTCCGCTTGCGTGGGATTGCAATGTTGCATGCCCTTTTAATGGCAGCTTCCATTTCATGAACCGCATGCTTAAGAGAGCGAGGGTTGTCCAAGTCTCTTGTGTTCAGAGGGACGGAGGCGCGCAGTGCGTCAGCAAACTTTTCCCAGTCAGCTTGCCTGATGTTGTAGCCTTTCTCATTGAGGTAGCGTTTGCAGCGAGAGTGTTCCCCAGCTAGCACAATCTCGATAGAGTTGTGGTCGCTGGTTGTCCACTCCTCGAGGACTTTCCATGATTGGAAGAGTTTGAATGCACTTCCTGTTGCGAGAGTTACGTCGATGGACGAGGTTCCGCTGGCCGATGCATAGGTAGGAGGTTGGTCTGCCTCATTCATAACGTACAGGGCGTGTTGCGCGATAAACTCTTCCAGAGCTTCGCCCCTGTCGTCGGTTGTAGCATTGTGCCACAAGCCAGATTTCGCATTGGCGTCCATGCAGATAATTAGTCGCTGGTACTTAAGCGCCTCTAGGATTATACCAAGATGTTTGAGGTAGGCATCAATTGGTACAGAAGGTTGGCAGTATACACTGACGAGGTATAGGCTTCGGAAGCCGTGCTTTATTTCAATACATACGCAGTGTGTATTGCAGAGGTGGGTCAGGGACATCACTTCGATGTCTCGATTGACCACAGCTATCGCTGCCCAAGGGGCCTCGTCTGGTTTGTTGCCCGTCACCACCGTGGTGGTGATGCCAAGTCCAGCAACTCGGTTCTTGTAGGCATAGGGCTCCTGAAGGAGAATAAGATCAGCTTGCCCCATCGAGGCTTGCTGAGCTATCTCGCTCGCCACATGCTTAGATCTTCTTGCATTCAGCTGTATTATTTTCAGAGTGTGGCTGTTGAATTTAGAGCCCATAATCGATTCTAGTCATTGCGATCTCCTGAGCCTGTTTGTAACAAGGGCAGCTCTTGTCCGTGAGCAAGTGGTCTGCTGACTTGTTGGCTCGTTTGCAAGGAGCGCATACAGGAGGCCTGTTCTTCTTTTGGCACTCTGAAATTTTGTGCCCGGTCGCAGCACAGTGACCACAGGTGGTCTGTTCGGACTTGCAGTATTTTGCAACATGTCCATAGGTCTGACACTTATAGCATCTACTGACGCCTATAAAATCCAAGACCCTATGAGAAGTCCAATTAATATACAGTCTGCCGTGTTTGCGGAGGTCTGTTCGAATCTGGGGAGTGGTCTCGGCTACCCAATTCGTTTCGCTTTCTCTGCGAAGTCCAACTTTAAATGCCAGCCTAAAGTTGGCGTTAAATTGTTCCTGGGAGATGCCACCGAGGTGGTCCTCGTTTTGACGGAAGATGGAATCCTTGATTTCATCTTCCTTTAACTTGGTTGGCACGTCGTATATAACGACGCGCGGTAACCTTTTTCCAGGTTTTTCAACCTTAAAGCCGTGGTCTTTAAGGTTGAGGTCCGCTATTATTTTCTGGATGTCTTCATCCTTTTCTGTTTCGACCAGGATTCCTCGGTCTCTGATTTTACGGACGTTCCTGACTTTAATTTGGCTGGTCTTGGGGTCTACAAGCTTCATGACCTCAGCCTTGGTATCGTCGCTTGTTTTGACAGAGGTGTTTTCCAGGTTGGGTTGGACAACAACGACTTGGCTAGGTTTCCTGATAGGTTTTCTGTCGTTGTTAATCCCATGAACTCTGGTGGATGGGAGGCCAGTTTTGAGTGAGGCAGCGTAGGTTTGGGGAAGTTTTCCAATAGTTTCGGCGTGCTGGTCGACACGGCCGCGCAAGTACTCGTTTTCCTGCGTCAGTTTGTTTACTATGTCAGCGAGGAGGTCCAAACATGATCTGACGTAAACGATCGAGTCCTTGCTGGTGTCAGGAGATTCAGAGAGATGAGTCATGATCATCTTCTTAATGTTCCTTGCTTTGGATCGAGCCGCAGCTAGTTTGTCCTTCGGCCTTTCCTTTATAGGCTTGGTCTTAGTTTTCTTGTGCAAATCGTCCGCACTTTCTGATAGCGGCTGCACAAATTTCCTCTTCCTCTGCGCTAGAGGCCTACTGGCATTACTGTCGGAGGACGAGTAATCCATTTGACGAGATGCAGATTCGTCATGTGAGCTTGGGAGCTCGTTTTGGTTTGGCGATTTTGTTGACTTTTTCTTCTTTGTCGACATTATCATTGAGTTTTGGGTTTTGGTTAAGGTTCTCGTGCAGCAAGGCGGACTCAGTAAGGAGGCGCCCTTCGTCTTGGAGCATGTGAGCAGTAGCATGTGCAGAGTGGCCGCGGCGCAGCCCTCCGATTCAGTGCTGCAGGGCCCTTGCCCGGGCGCCACCCGGCACTACAACAACCGCAGGGATTTTCGCTACATGGTCGGGCAGCCAGGTCGAATCGGCTTTTTCAACCCGGGCCCGTATACTATATAGCAGCATGGGATCGCCCAACCCATTTTATACGCTGTAGCCTCACTATCACCACACTACTGCTCGCCCCTTCGGAATTCTTCCTCCGTTCCTCGTCCGCCAAGGTGTTGGTTGCCGCGACTCTTACTTGGGTTAAGCCCGTACTGCAGACGAGAGGTGCAGCCCCTGGGTCGACATAACTCCGTTTGCCCCGACCAACTGTTAGCACAGAAGACCGGGTTTGCCAGCAGGTACCACGTGGAGGTGGAACATGTCTTGAACGTGAGAGGCTAGGTTCCTGTTAAGGGACTATATTCGCATCACGAACCATGTGAGTGTTATCCCCTTCGAACTTCGTCGACCACCAGCTCGCCCAGAGGCTTGGTGGAGGCGGCGTCTCCCTTTCTAGGGACGCCGTGGAACTGTACTAAGGAGCGGCGTCTCCCTTTCCAGGGACGCCGTGGAACTGTACTAAGGAGCGGCGTCTCCCTTTCGGGGATCAGCGGCGTCTCCCTTTCAAGCACCAGCGGCGTCTCCCCTTCCAGGGGGAACGTTCACCATCCATATTTCTCCTTAACGAGAAAATGGCCACCGCGCCCCTAGTCGCGCTGGTGGCCTCCTCTGTCCTCCGGGGTGTGCACCTCACCCTGCCAGTAGATAGGGACAGTAAATGTCGTGCAGTTTTAAGTCCGGTACCTGGCACAAGGCCCTAACCCAGACTTCCCCCATGGGAGCGGGATTGAGATCACGCCCAATCAGCGGGATCAGTTGATCTACCAGTAGCACAAATGTTCAGGCATTTTATGTGCGGGCACTGGCAGGCCGAGCGTCTATCCCCGCTCTACCAGACTAAGGAAGGCTGGTTCCCGAGTTGGTGGTACGCAACTCACACGCCAGGACCCGTCCTAGGCTAGGTCCTTACCCCAGCATACGGGGTTAACCACTGCCACCACGATGTTCCGACCTCAACTTACGCAGTTACAGCGCCAATCCGCTGCGGGCTAACTGACATCCCATGGTACCAGTATGCGGATTAACTGGTGGAATCTATCGTGACATCTTTAAATGCCACTCCCGGTGGAGGGTCCTGAACCCCCGGAACCGGTCGTCCTGCTCGGACCCCTGGTGTCGCTACTCACCATGATGCCGTCATAGGAATCGGCCCCCCTGCCTGGCCAGGGGGCACCTTTAAATTTACCTACCCCAGCACCTCCTGGAGGAGTAGATAGGGACACTAGTAGTCAAGAGTTTTACGTGCAGTACCTGCCTTTCGGCCCAACCCGCACGGCCCCCATGGGCGCGGGATTGGGATACGCCCAATCAGCGCGTCCCCGCGCGAGCAGGGACTACCAGTATGACGCCAGTGTGCAAGCACCGACGTCCTCACTGGTGGGAGCGAGGCCTATCTAAACATCTACCAGCTATGCAGGCTGGTGCCCGAGCTGAGACCGCAGCTCACCCGTCGAGTCCGCAGGGCCCTGTACCCCGAAGGGCAGGTTCCTACGAACTGTAGCCTGCGATGTAGGCTTTCAAGCAACTGCCCCCGCGATGGACCAACCCATGGTCGGGGCGGGATAAATCCCGTGGGCGCCCGACCCCCGCGGTACCGAATAGGCATACCTCCGGTCAGGTACTCGCACCCGCCAAACCGGCTGATGCTCCCAGTTTGCTGCCCTTGCAGGCAGCGGTACTGGTGAACCAGCTCGGGTACGTGAAGACGCTACTCTTCAAAAGTCGCCTGTTGTGCGAAGACTGGGTTGACCGGAGTGAACCCGATTGTAGTCTAGCACGTTATAGTTTTTTGGGCTTTCTTCACTTAAGGATTAGTATCCAATCCAAGGTTGTGCGGTTGACGTGTAGTTTATTTGATACTTATAATTGTTTCTTACGCTTACGCAGATTGAACGTCGTCGTCGGTCGTCTATTAGGACCGGGTGTGGGTCCGTGGTGAGGTCGTACCACTCGGGACTGCCCCCGAATTGTTGTGTTTGGCCTTTTATATGGTTAATTTTTGTTGACGTGTTCTTCTTCTAAGGAGGTCATGCATTGGACTCTGGGCGTTACGAAATACTGCTTAGGCAGTTGATTTCGGAAGGCCCGTTGGTCTACTTGTTAATGTGCACTCTTGCAGTTATTGGTGGTCGGGTTACGACACCTCCCCCCTTGGAAGAAGAAAGCTTCCTAGCTTTCGGGTTTTTCGGTGTGGTTTAGTTTTCCTTGCATTCGCTGGGTTACAATATAGTATTTTGTCTAGGTATAATTTTTTATCTTAGTCTATAAAGTGTTTCAGTCGGTCCCTATGTACTTTAATTGTTTTTTTCCCTTTACTTATTACGTACGTGACGGGTGACGTTTGTTCTAGGATCCGGTAGGGTCCGATCCATAGGGAGTCCAGTTTTTTACTACGTCCACGGCGGACGGTTTCATCGTGGATGAGGATTTTGTCGCCTGGCGTGAAATCTGTCTTTTTTGTATCGCGGTCGTAGTTTTCTTTGGCGCGCATTTTTGCTATTTTGGTGTTTTGTTTCGCTACTTGTTGTGTGGCTCTAAGGCGTTCGCGTAGTTCTTGTGCGTAATCGTCGTATGAGTAGAGTGGTTTAGCTGGTAGTGTTAGGGAGGTTGGTAGATTGGCCTTGTGTCCGAATACTAATTCGAAGGGTGTTAGCCCTGTGGCGGTGTGTGGTGTGGTATTGTAGGTGAACATGGCGTAAGGGATCCATTCGTCCCAATCGGTTTGTTGATCGTTTATGTAATGTCTTAAATATTCGGCTAGTGTTCGGTGTGATCGTTCGAGTGCGCCGTTGGATTGTGGATGATATGCGGTGCTTTGGATTTTGGTTATCCTCAGGAGTTTGCATACGTTCTTGAAGACGTCGCTGAGGAAGTTAGTGCCTTGGTCTGTTAGTATCTTGTCAGGTATTCCGTATTCGCAGATTATTTTCGTTGCGAGTTCTTTTGCTACTGTCTTGGCCTCTTGGTTTGGTATGGGGATTGCTTTGCTAAATCGTGTTAGTAGGTCTTGGAAGGTTAGTATGTATTTGTTTCCGTTGGCAGTTTCGGTCAGTGGCCCTACTATGTCGAGTGCGCATTTTTCAAATGCTGTGTCAGGTGTGTCGGTGATCACTAGTGGGGCTTTTGCCTGCCTAGAGAGTTTGTTTTTCTGACATGATTCGCACCGGCTTACATATTCTTTTACATACTGGGTGATTCCTGGCCAATTATGGGTTTGTCGTATTCGGCTAAGGGTCCTTTCGACCCCTTGGTGTCCTCCTAAAGTGGCGTCGTGGTATTCTTGGATTATTCTGGATTTTTCTTCGTCGCTGTATTCGCGGTTCTCCGTGGTTGGTTGTTTTATTTCTTGTGTATGGTATACCGTTCTGCTCAGCGCATCTGCGTTGGTATTTAGTTTTCCGGCCTTGTGTATTATTTCGTAATCGTATTCTTCGAGTTTGAGGCGCCATCTTATTAGCCGCGATCCGGGGTCTTTTACGCTGAATAGCCAGATTAGCGGTTTATGGTCTGTTACTATTTTGAACTTATTTCCGTAGAGGTATGGTCTATACTGTTTTGTTGCCCATACTATGGCGAGTAGTTCCTTTTCGGTCGTACTGTAGTTTCTTTCTGCTTTGTTCAGTACGCGGCTTGCGTAGGCGATCGGTTTATCCTGACCGATTTCGCCTTGGGATAGTATGGCGCCGATAGCGAAGTCGGATGCATCTGTGGTTACTACGAACTCTTTCTCGAAGTCCGGGTAGCTTAAGAGTGGTGCCGTTGTCAGTGTGTTTTTTAGCGTTTGGAACGCGTGGTCTTGTTCATCCGTCCATTTAAACAAGGTGTCTTTCGTGGTTAATGTTGTCAGGGGTTTCGCTATTTTTGAGAAGTCCTTTACGAACCGTCTGTAGTATCCGGCTAGTCCCAAGAATGATTGGATCTCTTTGACAGTACGTGGTGTGGGGAATTCCCTTACTGCGCTTGTTTTCTTTGGGTCGGCCATAATCCCACTTTCGGTGATTACATGACCGAGGTAGTTTACTTCTTTTCTTAGGAATTCACACTTGTTGGGCTGCAGTTTTAGGTTGTGGTTGCGCAGGATGGTTAATACTTCGCACAGGCGCGAGTTGTGCTCGTTCAAGCTTCCCCCGTGGATTACAATGTCGTCGAGGTATACGAAGCATTTAATCCCTTGGAGTCCTGCTAGTATCGTGTTCATTAGTCGCTGAAACGTTGCGGGTGCATTTTTTAACCCGAAAGGCATTCTATTGAATTCGTAGTGTCCGTATTGTGTCGAGAATGCGGTTTTTTCCCGCGCCTGTTTGGACATTGGCACTTGGTGGTAGCCTGAAGCGAGGTCTAAAGTGGTGAAGTATTTGGCCTTTCCTAGCTGGTCTAATATGTCTGTGATATTGGGTAGTGGGAAGGAGTCACCAATGGTTGCCTCATTTAGTTTGCGAAAATCTACTACTACACGTAGCTTTTGTTTTCCGTTTGCGTCGGCTTTCTTTGGTACCACTAAGAGGGGAGCGTTCCACTGGCTGGTGCTCGTGGTTATTATTTCGTCCTTCAGCATTTCTTGGACTTGGTCGTTGACCTCCTTTTGATGTTTCTCTGGCAGTCGGTAGGGTTTGGTGTTAATTGGAGCGATGTTTGGTTTTGTGCAGATATCATGGGAGGTAGTCGTGGTGTGGGTTAGCGGTTCTCCTTCTAGATGGAATACATCTGCGTATGTGCTGCAGATGTCCACTAACGAGTCTCGCTCCTCTTTATTTAGGTGGCTATCTCTTAGTTGTCCTAGTACCTGTATGATTCGGCTTTCGCGCCTGATGGGTTCCGCGGGGCTCAGCTGATGAATCGGCAGCACTTTGGGGGTTGAAGTTATTCCTTCTAGTTGTAGTGGTGGAAGGCGTATGTCTACGCCGTGGTCCGTAGTGTTTAGTACACTGACTATGCATCGTCCGTTTTGGGGTTTTACCAAACAACTTCCTATAAAGATTCCAGGTCGGATTTCTTCTGCTGACGTGATACCTTCCTCTGCGTTGAGAGTGGTCGCTTCTACCAGTGTTTCCGCGCGTGGTGGTAGGTGTATCCTGGGCTTTGCCATACTCGTTTTCCATGTGGTTTTCCCAATTTGAATTTCGGCGGCGGCGCAATCGAGTTTGACGCCGTGTCGCCGGAAGAAGTCCATCCCCAGTATCCCTTCGTATTCTATGGGGAAATGGTTGGCTACTACGTATAGGGGTTGTTTTATTAGTTGCTCCTCTATCTTGATGTGTCCCTCTATTTCCCCGAGGGCTTTTATGGGGTTTCCCGTGGCGCCTAATACCTCTATTTCCTTGCGTTGCATTGGCACTTCATCGCGTAGGTTGCGGATTTTTACCAGGCTGATCGCGGCTCCCGTGTCGATCAGCATGGGTACTGCCTGGTCGTAGGCTTCGTCTAGTGGCACGTTTGTAATGGGTAATTCGTCCGTGTGGCTGTGCGAGACATTTATCTGAACGACGCAACATTCTCGCGGGGTGGCGTCGTTTGTTCGTTTCCCGCTGGCTCGTGGTCGCGGCTGGTAGATGGAAATTGTGTCACGTCCATCCTTGGCTGTGAGCTGTTGTGATTCGTTTCTCTGTATGTGGGGCGCTGCTTCAGTCGCTTCCTGCACTCATCGTATGAGTGACCTTGTCGCTGGCAGTGATCGCAGAATGCCTTGATTAAGTGGGCGGCCACCCGTAATTGGTTTCCTGGGGGATCGAATCGGTTGGCGTATCTACTCGTGCGACAGTCTCGCCAATAGTGGCCATTTTTTCCGCATTTTGAGCATTGTAGTGCCTCATTCGGTTTTGGTTCCGGTCTGGGTAGCTGGAACTGCCCACTGTATCTACTGGAGCGGCAGTCGCGCCAGTAGTGGCCTTGTTTCCCGCACTTGCTGCACGTGGTCGTCGGGGTGTTTGGAGCGCGGTAACTGTTTCGCTTCTCCGCACTTTCGTTTCGTGGCTGTTCCTGGCGACGTGGTGGTGGACTGCTTGGTCCTTCTAGAGCCTCCTCTTCTATTGCTCCTGTCACTGCTTCGCTGAACGTTCCATAGTTACGCCCGCGGATTATGGTGCGCAGAGGTTGTCTCAGTCCTCTGGCGAAATTTACGAGGGCGGCCTTTTTATACATTTCCTTGAGGACGCGAGTGTCTCGGGCGTCATGTTGGGGTTCCCCCGATGCTTCACATAGCTCCGTCATAAGGGTTTCGGTGCGGGTGGCGTATGTCCGTACAGTTTCTCCTGGGAGCTGGCTGACCTCATTGAACTGCACCTGCAGGTATGCGGAGGACTTTCGTCCTAAGTAAGCGATTTCGAGCTCCTCTTTTAGATGCGCGTAGCTATGAATTTCCTTATGTTCGAATTCGACGAGGGCGCGACCGATTAATTTCATGCTTTGGATGGCGTCGAGTAGGCGGAGTTCTTCTCTCGGGTCGATATTGGCGAAGGTATAATTACATGCGCTGAGGAATCCTTTTAGCGCCGTTGGGGAGCTGCCGTCGAAGGTAGGGATGTATTTTATTGCTTCCCGCAATGTGATGTACTGCCCAGGGTCGGCACGGGTGTGTAAATATGAGGGCCGCGTGACTCTCGATGGTCCAGCGACGTGGCGTAAGTCGCCCTGCGTTGTTAAAGCTTCTAACTCGGCTCGGAGCCTGGCGATTTCCGCGGTAATTTCTTCTTCTGTGGGTCGTCCTGTTGCCGGGGCTGTCGTTGTTCGATTTGTTTCGTCGGAGATCATCGTCTCGTTTTGTGGGGTGTTGGTGATGAGTTCGAGTGCTTGGCCGGGCCTCGGTTGGGTGTCGAAGCGATATTCCTCGTATGATAGATCAGAGTTCTCGGATAGTTGTCTTTCCAGCCTAGTGGAAGGTCCTGGTCGTAGTAGACTCTCGTCTATGTCGCTGTATGAGTACTCACGAGTGGCGGTGATATTATCGTCGAAGTGGAACACTGCGGAATCGTCGATCTGTTCTTCGATCGGGTTGTCGAAGTTTAAGGTGCGCCTTACCGTGTCTAGTGAAGGCGTTAGCGTAGGGTTGGTTTTCCGTGGTCTGACCCGGGGAGCAGGGTAGCTCTGTATTAGTCGCGGGCTTGGATGTGAGAATAACTGGTCTCTCGTAGCGATCGTCCGCGTGTATAGATAACTGTCTGACATTGACAGGGTTGTCGGATAGCCCTTCGTTACGGGGTCCGTTAGGTTTGGTGGATAGCCCTTGGTTACGGGGTCCGTTTGGTTTGTCGGATAGTCCTGGGTGCGGGGTCCGTTTAGTTCTTCTTTTCTGTTGTATCCCGCGTGGCCCTGGATGTGAAGAATCCCACCGCTGCCAATTTATGTTGTGCGAAGACTGGGTTGACCGGAGTGAACCCGATTGTAGTCTAGCACGTTATAGTTTTTTGGGCTTTCTTCACTTAAGGATTAGTATCCAATCCAAGGTTGTGCGGTTGACGTGTAGTTTATTTGATACTTATAATTGTTTCTTACGCTTACGCAGATTGAACGTCGTCGTCGGTCGTCTATTAGGACCGGGTGTGGGTCCGTGGTGAGGTCGTACCACTCGGGACTGCCCCCGAATTGTTGTGTTTGGCCTTTTATATGGTTAATTTTTGTTGACGTGTTCTTCTTCTAAGGAGGTCATGCATTGGACTCTGGGCGTTACGAAATACTGCTTAGGCAGTTGATTTCGGAAGGCCCGTTGGTCTACTTGTTAATGTGCACTCTTGCAGTTATTGGTGGTCGGGTTACGACACGCCAAAGGAATCAGCCGAAGCCTTTCAACCTGTGGCGGCTTCCCTGCGCCCTCGCCTACCGGCATACATTCATTCACTCTCCCCCATACACTCTTCTCATTCTTTTCTCAAACACACACCTCGCATACTCACTCATCATCATATACCCTTCCATACTACCCAGCACTCGACTCACATCCACACCACCTACCGCACTCACGCGTACACCCCACAAATCAAGATCCCTTATGTCCTCATAAAATTCGCAGTCAACCAGCACATGCTTCCAGTCCTCGCGCTCCGCACCACAATCACAACTAGCACTCTCAGTCAGGTTCCTCTCATACAAAAATGCATTCAGACTACCATGACCCGTTAGCAAATACATCAGGTGACTGGGCACGAAACCAGGACACATCTCCGCAAAACGTACATCCCTGATCCACGCATAGGTTACCCTGCCATTCGTACTATTATCCCATCTACGCTGCCATACGTCATACAGTCTATTTCTCACTATCACTTTACATTCATTCAAGCTCTTCTCATTCACATCATCCTCACTAACCACATCGCTGACATCCAATCTCACGCCGTTCTTGATTTTGTACAACACACCTCTTCGCACACATTCAAGGTCCCAAGGCAAATCGCCCAATAAAACCTGCATCGCTTCCGTTGATACCGTTCGACATATATTCAAACATGCATACATAGCCACTCGCTGACAAGCATTCAGCATACCTCTCGCATACTTCAGTTGCATCACCTCATACCACACAGCTGATCCATACATTACAGTCGCCACAAACAAACCCTTATAAATAATCCTCATCGCACGCCTACGCAATCCCCAATCTCTCCTGAGTACACGCCGCAATTGACCAACCACACTCACAAGCTTCCCCTTCATACTTTGCAGATGCACCTTAAAAGACATTCTCTCACCCACTCGCACACCCAGGTATTTCACATTCTCAGCATATGCAATCGGACGGCCATTCACACTTACCCCCGGACGTCTCGAGGCAGAAAAACTCCCTTTCAACATCATAACCGCAGTCTTACTCTCAGACACACCCACACCCACATTTGTTCCCCATTCACTCACCATTCTCATGTAGCGATCACATTTTCGCTCTATCTCCAGTCTATTCCGTCCATCTACAAGCAGCAACAGGTCATCAGCATATGCCACATGCGCACAACCACACTCGCGCAATCTTCTCAGAAGTCCATCCATCATCATGTTCCACACAAATGGTCCACAGATCGACCCCTGTGGACATCCACGCTCAACATTTTTCCATACACTCTCATTTTCGCCGACCATACACACCTTTCTCTCGCTAAAATAACTCATCCACAGGCCAATTTCTTCACATCCCATATTTCGCAGCACCTCAATCACTCTAACCCATTCCAAATTGTCAAAAGCACCCTTAAAATCGACAAACACTCCAATCACGTACTTCCTCTCACAGCCACTAATCCACTCTTTCGCAAACATCCACGCATCTTCAACCGATCGACCCTTCTTAAATCCGTACTGTGTATGACACATCGTGTCACCCACTTTCTCTTCCATTCTGCGAACCATCAGGCACTCCAACACTTTCCCCAAGACCGGCAACAAACAGATGGGCCGATACGATCCAGGGTCCGACCGAACCCGGTCAGCACCCTTCAACAACACAATCAACCTAGCTCTCTTCCATACAGACGGGAAATACGACGAACTCAAGCATAAATTAAACATATACACCATCCATCCAGGAATCGCACTCCATATCACTCTCACCATCTCAGCAGTCACACCGTCCGAACCAGGTGCCTTTCGCAACTTGATGGATTTCACAGCACTCTCCACTTCATACCATTCAAACTCATGCACGTTCTCAAACATACGCTCTTCCCCAATCAAGCCCATATACTCCTCTAAGCCCGTCGGCGGGAAGAATCTACTCATTAGCACATCCGCATTCTCTCTCCACGTACTCACCACTACATCGCCCACCTTCAACACTCCCAATCTCTCTCGCTTCCTCTTACCGCGACATATTTTATATACAGTCCCCCACGGTTCAAGGTTGCCTTTCTCACTCACAAATTGCTGCCAGCTCGTCTCTTTCACTCTACACACTAATTTCTTATATTCGTTACTCCGGATTCTATACTCATCTAGCCTTAGTTCCACATTCGCACTATTACGCTTCCTTGCAAGCTGATACGCACGCCGCAGCCGCTTCACCTCCCGCTTCATCACTGCCAACTCATCCGTCCACCAAGCAAGAGTTCGCACCGGCTTCCGTACCGGCTTCTTCAGCCACTTTTCATTCGCACTCTCGATCCAGCCACTTACACACTCAACCGTTCTTTCCGCAGATGTTTCCCCACACAAATCTATTGCCGCAGTTTTTGCACTCTCACATAGCTCATTCGCATATTCCTCCCAGCTAACATTCTGGCATAACCATCGCTTCGCAATCCCAACAGGAACATCCACGTCTTTGTTCATATGCATCTGTATCAGTATCACATTGTGATCACTGATACCCCAGTCGGGCTTCACTTCCCATTCAAACCAGCACGCACTGCACGCATCATTCGCCAACGTAACATCAATATCGCTATCTCCACGCGCACCACTAAATGTATAATACATACTTGGCTCATTCAAAACATTTATACTCTGGGACAAGATCCACTCTTCCAACACTCTGCCTCGCATCTCACTCTCACGACTACCACCAATACGTTTGCTATGCCACAAATGCGACACAGCATTAGCATCCATCCCACACACAATACGCTTGCCATTCGCAACCTCAATCACCCTTTCCAAATACCGCAGGTGGGGCCCGATATCTGCCCCGAACTGACAGTATACCGAGACCACATACACCTCTCCAAACTCACCCTTTATCCACACGCAAACACCATGCTCAGTTATACATTCACTCACTGGCATCACTTCCATACCAACACCATTCACAATCACGGCCGCTTTAATCATGTCACTATTATGCGCAAACACATCCATACTCAACGGCACTCCTCTAACGCCCGCATCACGCACATACGGCTCTTGCACAAGAGCCACATTCACACCATTCTCTAACATCTGCTCGGACAAATCACACATTACTGCAAACGATCTTTGACAGTTACTCTGAATCAACTTAATTATACACTCAGTCGTCATTAATTCTTAGTTTTTCTCTATCTCTGGCTTTCATATACTCTGGGCATTCATAGGACAACACCGAGTGGTCACACTTCGCACCTCTTTCTTTACAATTCCTACATTCCACATTATTTTTGCAGTCTTTCACTTTATGGCCCATTTTACCACACTTCTGACACACACATTCCAGCTTACATTCACGCTTCATATGCCCAAAGGCATAACAATTATGACACCGCAACACATTGACAAACTCCTTCACTCTGAACGCATTCCAATCAACAAACACTCTCCCCTCATTCATAATAATCTCTTTCATTGACCCACTCACTTCAATTATAACATTCTCGTCATTCATTCCGCGCTTCGGTTGTCTACTCACGATTCGGACTCTTTCCTTGAATAGATCCGCATTCACTCTTCCTTTAAGGTTTTTCTCATATAACTCACACAGAAATTTCTCACTCGTTAATTTACTCGGAACATCGTAGACTATTAACTTTGGCCCAATTTTTCTCGGCATTTCGACTTTCAGACCAGCATCCGCAAACTTGGTACACTCAACTATTTTCCTCAGCTCACTTTCACTCGCCGTCTCGATAGCCAACGCACCACTTCGGGTTTTCCTCACAGCTTTGACACGCACATTCAATGACCCACTGACATCACTCATCACACGCTCCTTAATTTGGTCGCCAGTCATACGATCATTCTCACACTTGGGTTTAACCACCACCGCATAACTCCTCGGCTTTGGGCGTGCCACAGCCGCTTCAGCACCACTCTTACCCGACACGCGTTCGGCAGCACAAACACCCGCATAACTCCGCCCCGCCGCACTGGCACCGCCAGTGATACCCATACCCCTAACACCCACACACATACTCATTACATTCTCGCATTGCTCCAATCGCCCTTGCAGTCTCTCGTTCGCAGCTATCAGCCTCACTACATTTTCCTCATACATACCCACACACCCCAAAATATACTCCGACGCACTCTTCGAGATTCGGTTCACATCAGCGAACAAAAACTTCCGCAACTGACTGCCAATCATCCTCAAATTCAATAGTTCATCCTCATCACCACACTCTTTCTCAGGCGCACATTCACCCGATTTTCTCTTCTTGCTGCTACCCGCACTCGTTTCACTCCGCAGACTACATGCAGACGCAGACCTAGGCATGCTCGCAGACACACATTCCACATCCATACCCTCATCCATTCCACTCTCCTCCACACGCTGCCTGGTCCCCGAGGGTCCAGGCTGCCCGGACCTTGATTGGCCGGAATCTCCCTCCTTATCCTTTTCTTTGTTTGGTTTATTAGTAGAATTCATTTTTGTTCCCACGAGCTGGGACGTATGGATGTCACCCTGGAGCTTACGCCCAAACTCCGGGGAAGGCTTTATATTCAGGAGGTCGCCAGGTATCCTGAGGGGGTCGCTTGCTGCTGGACTTTCCTCCAGCCACGCATCTCATCACCGCGCACCATAGCTTGAGATTGGGGGCATTTTTATAGAGGTTGCCGTCCTCGCAGCCCGGCCAATTAAGGCAAGGCCCCCGGTCCCGGTGCCTGCAACGTACCGCCGCCACGCCCTGCGACGGTCGCCGAGGCAGACACCGAGATTACGGTATTAGGAGACGGATGGCGCTCATCCGCCCCCGGCTCAGGTACCCCGGGTTCGCCAAACCCGTACTGTGAATGCCCAAGGACATCCACAGCCCCTGGGGGGAGTAGATAGGGACATTGAGTGTGGCGCAGCAGGAGGGTCTAACCCCGCCCGCAAGTCGTTCCGAGGCTATTCGCCTATAACAACATAACGCAAAATGCATCCACTACCCAACTACGCCCGCCGTTGTACTGAGTCAAGGTCCAACCAGCAAGGGAAATCAACCCTTCTATGAGCACTCCAGTTATTAGCAAAATGCGTGGCACTACACACGCATACTGTAAAGGAGGGGCCGCAGCCACTTGCTCTCGCTCAAGGCAACTTGGGCACGTTAAGTTTATAAACAAGTAGATAGGGACAAAAAAAAAAAAAAAAAAAAGGGGGCCACTCCACCTCCCCCGGCGCTCCTTGCTTTTGCATATCGCCGGTCCCCAAATATGCTACTCTAAAGACAGCGTTTTAAACGTCTGTCGCAAACGAAAGTCCCCATCTACTATTAGTATTCTACTGATCATGATCTGGCTATTTTTAAAAAGGTAATGCGTAGAAGTCTTGTTTGTCAAGAGGAAACTTCAGTCCAGCTGCAAGTCCTAGCGTGCTTAAGAGGCTGCTCGGTTCCACTTGCTCTCAAGCAGCCTTTTTGCGTACTTCTTGAATATCAAGAATGTGTCCTGGTGAGTGAGGTTGCTGATCGTCAGTGTCTTGCCCTTTTCTTCCAGGTCCAGCCGCATTAGTCTTCGTTCTTCTCCAAGTAGGTGACAGTGGAATAGTAGGTGTTCTGCCGTTTCTTCTTCGCCGCAGTCACATCGGTCAGATTCACTAAGCCCAAAGGACTTCAATTTGGCATTGAAGTCACCATGTCCAGATACGAACTGGGTGACATAGTGATCTGGTTGCGCCCAGTATGCCTGAAGTCTGTCGAGGACTTTCGGAAAATATTTAAAGGTTTCCCTTCCTTTAGTGTGAGCGTGCCAATCGTTTTGCCACTCTGTCATCATGTTTGCTGTGATGTGATTCCATGCATCGTCGTTTTGCTCTGCATTCCCTTCGTATTGGAAGCCATATATGTTGAATGATATTCCATTCCTGAGATAGTAGGCGTATTGCCTTCTCATGAGCTCGGCACTGATTGGTGGTACTCCAGCTATAACTGGGAGGGCCACCGTGGATACTGTGCGATAAGCTTTGGTTAAGCCAAGCAAGGCCTTTCTCTGGGCACTGGCAAGTTGAGCTTTATGTTTGCAGTTGATCTTGTCATACCAGGTAGCTGCAGCATAGGTGACGATGGCTACAAACAGTCCTTTATATATGATGCGCATGACTCGGTAGTTGAGGCCCCAGTCTCTTTTAGCAACTCGAGTGAGTTTGCCAAAGATGCCAGTAGCCTTATTGCATACGTAAGAGACATGAGATGCGAAGGAGAGTCTTTCAGTGATCTGGACTTCAAGATATTTGAAAGTCTGAACGACTTTCATCCGTTGGGTGCGTATACTGACTCTTGGTGGCCTTCGCATGTCGAGCTTGCCCTTAAGCAGCATCATGATGCTCTTGCTGGTCGAGAGCTGCATTTTATTACAGTCGCACCAGTCGACTATAATCTGCATTGCCTCGTTGCCTTTACGTTCCAATTCCAGGCGGGAGGAAGCTTTGATAGGTATGACTTGGTCGTCCGCGTATGCGTACGACTCAATGCCTTTTTGCTCCAGTGCTTTGAGGTTCGTGTCAAATATGACGTTCCAAAGCGATGGTCCTAGGAGTGAGCCTTGCGGGCATCCCTTAGTTATCCGTTTGGAAACCTGAGTGTGCTGTCTTGCAATCACTGCTTTCCTTCCGGAGAAGTAGTCTTGTAGCAGTTTGTAGATGTTAGGTGGGCATTGCCGCATTTGTAGTTCACGTAGGACTGCTGGCCACCAGACGCTGTCGAATGCTCCCTTGATGTCCAGGAAGAGTCCTAAGACGTACTTGTCTGTTGCAGATTCGACAGAGTTGCGTACAGCAAGAATTGCATCCTCTGTGCACTTATGTTTTTTGAAACCAAATTGGTTTGCGGAAGTGCGTTCGTGTTGGAGGGTATGCTCAAGTTTCTTGAGTATGAGACCCTCAAGTACTTTTCCCATTACTGGCAAGAGGCAAATGGGTCTGTACGAAGTTGGATCGGTCTTATCCTTGTCTGGTGCCTTCAATACCGAGACAATTTTCCCAACCTTCCAGTGATTTGGGAATGAGCCGTGTGCGAGGCAGGAGTTAAACATTATTGTCATCTCGTCACTGAGGACTCCGTATGAAGCTCTGACGATTTCCGGGTTGATGTTGTCAATGCCAGGTGCAGTTCCACGTCTGCATTTGTAGAGAACCTGCTTGAGTTCTTCTTTAGTGAAGTTGCTCGAGTCCTCACCGTCTGGGGCAAGCCTCACTATTTGCCTGATGTTTTGTTGCTCTTCTGTTTCAGAGCGGATGCAATCATCTGGGACGAGTGCATCAAGGAGAGTCCTGCTCGCCTCTTCCCATGTCGTGGCATAGCAGTTGTCCTTGCGGAAATTGCTTATGCATTTGCCAACTTTGAGTTTGTCGCATTGCAGCTTATAGACAAAGCTCCATGGGTTATCGTTTCCGTGGCTTGAAACGAAATTTCTCCAGCTTTGTTCCTTGTTATTTTTGATTATTGCATGGTAGGAAGTTCTACTCTTGTAGTAGGCTTCTTTTAAAGTTTGTTTGATGTCAGGGTCTCTTTCTTTCTGGTACTTTTTCCTGTCCTTGTATACGGTTTTCTTAAGGTCTGTGAGTTGACGACTCCACCATGGAACCTTGTTAAGACAGACTCTCTTCCGTGGTATTGCTTGGTCGCATGCTTTCTTAATAGCATTCTCCACTTGAGCGACTGCATGCTTGATTGGGTTGCGACCGTCTTGGTCGGGTATCATGTGGGCTGCGTGACTTTCCAGAGCTGAGGCGAACTTTTCCCAATCCGCCTTTTTGATATTATACGCCCTGCTTGTGTAGTGGCCTCTGGATTGATTGCGTTGCCTTTTGAGGACAACGCGGATGGCGTTATGGTCGCTAGTGGACCATTCTTCGAGTACTTTCCACGAGGAAACTAGACTCATGGCAGCACCAGAGGCCAATGTGACGTCCACAGACGAGACTCCATTCGCTGAGGCAAATGTAGATGGATTGCCTTCTTCGTTGGCAACGAAGAGAGCATGTTGGAGTATAAACTCCTCGAGGGCTTGCCCCTTTTCATCGCCTAGCACATCGTGCCACATCGGGGATCTGGCATTGGCATCCATGCAGATTATGATTCGCCGGCCTTTCAGAGTCTGCAGTATATGAGAGAGGTGCTGTAGGTACGGCGCTATTGGTTGTGAGGCTTGACAGTACAAGGTAAGAAGATACAAGCTGTTGTCATTGTATTTGATTTCCACACAGACACAGTGGGAAGTGGAGAGATGCGTTAAGACCATAATTTCAATGGTCCTGTTAAAGACAGCAATAGCTGCCCACGGAGTTGAATCCGGAGCGCTGCCAGTAGCGATCGCGGTATTAATACCAAGCCCGGCAACTTTGCCTCGGTAGGTATAGGGCTCTTGTAAGAGGGCAATATCTATTTGCCCTTTCGACGCCTGTGCGGCGATTTCACCAGCAACGATCTTGGATCTTTGCGCATTTAGCTGGATAATGTGCAGGCTTTTATCCAGTTGCTTAGATGCCATAATCTATTCTGGAGGTTGCAATTTCTTGTGCTTGACGATAGGCAGGGCAGTTTTTGTCCAGCACGGAATAGTTGTCCGGCTTTTTAGCTCTTTTACATGGAGCACAGCAAGCGGGAGTACCCTTCCTAGGGCACTCCGTTATTTTGTGGCCTGGTTCTGCGCAGTGCCCACAGATTTGGTGCTCGCTTCTACAATATTTGGCAACATGTCCATACGCTTGGCAATTGTAGCAGCGACTGACTCCAAGGAAGTCTTGGACCCTGTGCGAGCTCCAGTCGAGAAACAGCCTACTCTGTTTCCTGATCGAGTTTCTGATTGCAGGGGTAGTCTCGATCACCCAGTTGGTCAAAAGTTCCCTCCGTTCGCCTATTTTGAAAGCAGGTCTGAAATTCGCTTTGAACTCGTCTTTGGAGATATCCGGTAGGTATTCCGAGTTCTGCAAATACACAGTCTCCTGGATGGAGTTTCCTGTCATGCTGATTGGAACGTCATACATGACTATTCGAGGCAGTTTCTTCCCAGGTTTCTGCACTATGAAACCATTATCTTTAAGCTTCTGGTTGCTCAGTAGCTTTTGCAGGTCTTCCTCCTTTTCCGTCTCAACAACGATAGCTTTGTCACGTATTCTTCGGACATTCCTGATCCTGACTTGCTCGAATCTGGGGTCGAAGAGTTTCATGACCTGTGCTTTCGTGTCGTCACTGTTTTTTGGCGAGGTGTTGCTCTCGCTCGGTTGGATAACTACGACCGGAGTCGTGCGCTTCAGTGGTTTCTTGGCACTGTTAATGCCAGGAACTCTAGGAGCACTTGGGCTTGGCGTGCTGGCGACGTTAGCATAGGTTAGCTGAGGGAGGCTTGCTTCAAGCGAAGTTCTCTCCTCTAGTCGGCCGTGGAGGTAAGCATTCTCCTGTGTGAGCCTGTTGATCGAGTCGGTGAGTTCGTCCAGTCGTGTGCTGATATAGAGAACAGCATCACTCGAGGCTTTGATAGATGGATTTGAGAGGAATGCTATAATTTCCTTTTTTATGTTGCGAGCTTGTGCTCGCACTATAGTGGGTTTTTCAGCCTCATCTTTCTTTTTCTTCTTATCCTCCATAGGTGTAGAATCCGGAGGGTTAGGAAGCTTTCTCTTGCTCTTAGCTTTCAGAGGTTTGGCTTCTTGAAAATCGGACTCGGGCGTACAGTCCATTTGGTGGCAGGATAGTTCATCTTCCACCTGTGAGCTTGGGAGCTCGGCTAGTTTTGGCGATTTTGAAGTCTTCTTTTTAGTTGACGACATAATCATAGTTTTAAGTTTGGTAGATGGATAGGGTTCTCGTGCAGCAAGGCGGACTCAGTCAGGAGGCGCCCTTCGTCTTGGAGCATGTGAGCAGTAGCATGTGCAGAGTGGCCGCGGCGCAGCCCCCCGATTCAGTACTGCAGGGCCCTTGCCCGGGCGCCACCCGGCACTACAATACCGCCGAGATTTTCGCTACATGGTCGGGCAGCCAGGTTGAATCGGCTTTTTCAACCCGGGCCCGTATACTATATAGCAGCATGGGATCGCCCAACCCATTTTATACGCTGTACCCTCACTATCACCACACTACTGCTCGCCCCTTCGGAATTCTTCCTCCGTTCTTCGTCCGCCAAGGTGTTGGTTGCCGCGACTCTTACTTGGGTACCCAGGGTGTGTTAGGCCCGTACTGCAGACGAGAGGTGCAGCCCCTGGGTCGACATAACTCCGTTTGCCCCGACCAGCTGTTAGCACAGAAGGCCGGGTTTGCCAGCAGGTACCACGTGGAGGTGGAGCATGTCTTGAACGTGAGAGGCTAGGTTCCTGTTAAGGGACTATATTCGCATCACGAACCATGTGTGTGTTATCCCCTTCGAACTTTGTCGACCACCAGCTCTTCCAGAGGTTTGGTAGAGGCGGCGTCTCCCTTTCCAGGGACGCCGTGGAACTGTACTAAGGAGCGGCGTCTCCCTTTCGGGGATCAGCGGCGTCTCCTTTTCGAGCACCAGCGGCGTCTCCCCTTCCGGGGAGAACGTTCACCATCCATATTTCTCCTTAACGAGAAAATGGCCACCGCGCCCCTAGTTGCGCTGGTGGCCTCCTCCGTCCTCCGGGGTGTGCACCCACCCCGCCAGTAGATAGGGACAGTAAATGTCGTGCAGTTTTAAGTCCGGTACCTGGCACAAGGCCCTAACCCAGACTTCCCCCATGGGAGCGGGATTGGGATCACGCCCAATCAGCGGGATCAGTTGATCTACCAGTAGCACAAATGTTCAGGCATTTTATGTGCGGGCACTGGCAGGCCGAGCGTCTATCCCCGCTCTACCAGACTAAGGAAGGCTGGTTCCCGAGTTGGTGGTACGCAACTCACACGCCAGGACCCGTCCTAGGCTAGGTCCTTGCCCCAGCATACGGGGTTAACCACTGCCACCACGATGTTCCGACCTCAACTTACGCAGTTACAGCGCCAATCCGCTGAGGGCTAACTGACATCCCATGGTACCAGTATGCGGATTAACTGGTGGAATCTATCGTGACATCTTTAAATGCCACTCCCGGTGGAGGGTCCTGAACCCCCGGAACCGGTCGTCCTGCTCGGACCCCTGGTGTCGCTACTCACCATGATGCCGTCATAGGAATCGGCCCCCCTGCCTGGCCAGGGGGCACCTTTAAATTTACCTACCCCAGCACCTCCTGGAGGAGCATCGAGTCCCTAGTGTCGCTACTCACCATGGTGCCGTCATAGGAATCAGCCTCCCCGTAAACCAGGGTGACCTTTATATTAACCTACCCCATCACCCTCTGGGGAAGTAGATAGGGACAGTAAATGTCGTGCAGTTTTAAGTCCGGTACCTGGCACAAGGCCCTAACCCAGACTTCCCCCATGGGAGCGGGATTGGGATCACGCCCAATCAGCGGGATCAGTTGATCTACCAGTAGCACAAATGTTCAGGCATTTTATGTGCGGGCACTGGCAGGCCGAGCGTCTATCCCCGCTCTACCAGACTAAGGAAGGCTGGTTCCCGAGTTGGTGGTACGCAACTCACACGCCAGGACCCGTCCTAGGCTAGGTCCTTACCCCAGCATACGGGGTTAACCACTGCCACCACGATGTTCCGACCTCAACTTACGCAGTTACAGCGCCAATCCGCTGCGGGCTAATTGACATCCCATGGTACCAGTATGCGGATTAACTGGTGGAATCTATCGTGACATCTTTAAATGCCACTCCCGGTGGAGGGTCCTGAACCCCCGGAACCGGTCGTCCTGCTCGGACCCCTGGTGTCGCTACTCACCATGATGCCGTCATAGGAATCGGCCCCCCTGCCTGGCCAGGGGGCACCTTTAAATTTACCTACCCCAGCACCTCCTGGAGGAGCATCGAGTCCCTAGTGTCGCTACTCACCATGGTGCCGTCATAGGAATCAGCCTCCCCGTAAACCAGGGTGACCTTTATATTAACCTACCCCATCACCCTCTGGGGAAGTAGATAGGGACATATATTGTTGCGACGAGTTCCCGACCTCTGTGATGTTCGAAGAGGCGGCGCCGTACCTTGGCCTTGCGGCTATACCGGCTTCTCTCGTCTCCTATCGTTCTCATGTGCCAAGGGCCTCTCCTAAAGGAGCGGCCGAAACCACAAACCCCCTCGAGTCCAACCCAATGTGAATCAGCACCCTTGCGGGTGGGGCTCTCTTTCAAGATCCACTCCCGAGGTACCAGTTATGGGTGTGGGGTAAGTCCACTACACTGGTCAGCCGACTGGGAATGGCGGTGCAGTCACTCACCGAGTGGAGCAGCAAACAAATAGTGTGTCTCGTAGCAGATCCCGCTGACAGTAGCAGTGATTGCCCACTACGTCTGCACATCTCCACCTCCCTGCCAATCAACAATTCGCAAAGCCTGCCACATGCTGTCTGGCGCGGCCGCCCGGGGTGATACCCGGCGCGTCCTCAACTGATTTCGTGTTGTTTCAACTAATTTCAAACATCTCTTTACAACCCGCACGCGACATCTGCCCGAAGACAGACCATGCATGACAGGCGCCCGGGGTGGATCCCGGTAGTATCATCAACTGAAATTCATGTCGGTCCGACTGAATTTACACTTCGTCACAGGTGTATCCGAGGCAGCGGCTACACAAGCGCCCGGGGTAAAGCCCGTACGCGTCCACAACTTGGCTCGGATATGTTTTTGGCTGACTCCTCTCTTCGCTAACCCCGGGGAAGGGCGCCCGGGGGGAAACCCGGCAACCTAAAACAATCGAGCTCGTCACTGGATCGACTGTTTTCCCTCTTCGCTAACCGCCACGTAGGTCATAGACCTTACGCAGTCAGGCGCCCAGGGGAAAATCCGGATATGAGCACAATCCGACTTAAGATTTGGCTGACTCCTCTCTTCGCTAACCCCGAAGGGCGCCCGGGGGGAAGCCCGGCAGCCTTTAATCCTAAGCCCAAACCACAGATTGTGTCCAGTTTCTTTATACTTCGCTAACCGCCGCATGAATCCGTGTGCTTGCTCACGGATCCGATGCAGACTGGCGCCCGGGGTAAAGTCCGGATATGTGCACAATCTGACTTAAGATTTGGCTGATTCCTCTCTTCGCTAACCCCGAAGGGCGCCCGGGGGGAAACCCGGCAGCCTTTAACCTTAAGCCCAAAACCTAGATTGTGTCCAATTTCTTTACACTTCGCTAACAAGTCGCATTCGGTATATGTGTGTTACCATATCCGGTGCGGACAAGCGCCCGAGGTAAAGTTCGGATATAACCACAATCTCCTCAAGGTTGGGCTGACTCCTCACTTTGCTAACCCCGAAGGGCGCCCGGGGGGAAGCCCGGCAGCCTCAACCTTAAAGGCGACAACCCGATTGTGGCAATTGGCTTTACTCTTTGCTAACAAGCCGCGGGGTAGGATCTGTTATCTGCCCCAGATCCTGCGCGGACAGGCGCCCGGGGTAAAGTCCGGATGCGCCCGCAATTTGGCTCAGGGATCGGCTGACTCCTCACTTCGCAAACCCCGAAGGGCGCCCGGGGGGAAACCCGGCAGCCTTTGCCCCGGCACAAGTTGGGGCGACTTTCCATTCCGCCTTCCTGGAATGGGGGCTCGGGGCCCCGTGGTAGCCCTGCTCCACGTGTCGTGCTACACCTCTTTTGTTCGAAGAGGGGTCCCTGTGGTTCAACGAGACTCTGCCCGACCCCCTGAGGGTAAGTAGATAGGGACAGTAAATGTCGTGCAGTTTTAAGTCCGGTACCTGGCACAAGGCCCTAACCCAGACTTCCCCCATGGGAGCGGGATTGGGATCACGCCCAATCAGCGGGATCAGTTGATCTACCAGTAGCACAAATGTTCAGGCATTTTATGTGCGGCAGGCAGGCCTGCCAGGCAGATGGAAACATGTCGGAGGAGACTGGTAAGGCGGAAACTAGTTGTAGTGCGGGGCCGGAGAGGGTGGTTTTCAGATAATGCATGCGTTCAATATCTGATAGGGAGGTGTTGAGGATGACAATGGAGCGGAACATATCTCTGTACGGAGGCCAGGAGGGGTAGTCCCCGTGGAAGGTAGGGAGCTGAAGTTCGGGGAGTAAGCGGGGAGCGGTACGAGGAGCGGAAGAGGTAGAAGCGGAAGCAGCGGAGGCGGTACCGGCGGCGACGTGGGCCACTTCGAGCTGTCGGAGGAACGTCTTCACCCTGAGGTAAACCTCGAAGGCGTCCGAGTATGCGGATCCGTCGAGGTACTCGAGCGCCTGCACCTTCTCCAGCGCCACCAGCTCCTCGATGGCGTTGTGGGTTTCGCCGAACGTGTCCCACAGCGTCTCGAGGCTCTCCTGATGGCTGAGGATATACGGCAGCGACTTGCGGGAGGTGTCTGCGGACTCCTTCAAGGTCCTCTCGATTTTCTCGAGGAACTTATGATGGGTGGCTTGGCGGGCCACTCGGCGAAGGAGTTTGGCGGAGGCGGTTTTTGGCGGCTTCGGCGAGGTCGGTCTGGCGGTTTTCGGCGGTGCGGGTATGGCGGAAATGGCGGCGGGTTCCGAGGATGGAACGACCAGTGTGGCGACCTGAAGCCGAAGTGTCTCGACTTCAGACGCCACACATGGTGATGGCGGTGCGGAATCGGCGGGACCTGCGGAGACTGCGGGGAGCTTCAGCTCCTTCGCGGTATCTGAAGGGGGATCTTCCTTCCCCTTCATTGCGCGGCGCTGGGATTTTCGGGTAATCTGGAGAAACGGAATGCGTAAGCCGCGGGAGAGTAAGAAGAAGCGGTGTGTAGCAAGGAAACGTTAGAAGCGGGGATAGATAGGCCACGAGGCACGCGGATAATGGCGGCGAGGAAAGGAAGACAAAGATCTGGGACTAGACTGAATCCGGCTCGAAGGACCAAAAAAAAATGTTCGATTAACGGTTGCGGGACTCTGGATTCAGGCTAGTCGGGAATCAATAGAAAAGATAAGAGGAGTTCTGATAACAATGTTGAAGTTTATTAAATTACCTTGAGGCGGGTCAGAAATTCGCCGTAAGGAATATTGGCAATTCACAGTCGGGCCGGTGGCAAAAACACCACTCGGTCCAGTCACAGGTTAATATCACAACGGGTTAAGCGGTATAATATCACGGTATTTAGCGGTTCTCGTGGATCAACACACAATCTAATTTCGCTTGCAAGGGACGCGTCCGTTTCCTTCAGCAAAAGTTACAGTTATGGCGGAACAAGGAAGCCGGCCGGAGAAGAAGCGCAAGTTCTTCACGCTTCCGCGGGGGAGCGTCCCGATCGCTACGTTCATTGGTGGAATCTATGCGGATCGATAGGCGGATCGATCATCTTGTAGTCGGCTACGGGGCCGAATGCGCATGACTAGATAAGTCTTACAATACTAGATAACATGGCTTAAATCTAGGGGGCCAATAGGGCGATGATTCCTGAACATCCGCAATTGGAGTTCTATTACCGCGTCGAATAGTGCTCGGATGCATTCTAACAGTATGTCAATGTCGAGTCTTGTGTTCCGTCCTTCTTTTAATGCTAATGCGATGTAGTAGAATTTACCGCGTTTTAAAACTTTGGCTCTGCCGAGCGTAAGATCGTGGAGGTCCGAGATTTTATCGACCGATTGAAGATCACGGGCACCGTTGTCTAAAGGAGTTCCGTGAGTGGTTACAAAGAATGCTAGATTATCTTTCCGCATTATGAGTCGGTCTCGAGTTTGTGCAAATTGTGTGTCGTGCGGTAAAAGATCATGGTGGACAGTATTATCCTCGTCCTCGTCTGTGGAGTTTTCGTCTTCGTCTTCGTCGATGTGAGGTGGAGAGCCGTCGGGATTTTCGGGATTGTTAATGCTGGTAGCTGATTCTGACTCGGCCGCGATCTCGTTTATGAACACGCTCGCTTTTGGCTCGAGCATGTGCATGACTTCGGAGGTATCCACGTAAGGGATATCGTGTTTTTCTGCATATATTTCGAGAGGATCGCGAGAGTCGGTGCTCATGGTGTTCACCTGTGCTTCTTCCTCGATCGGATTGCGAGAGAGTGCGTCGGCGTTCTTGTTGTCTCGCCCGCATTTGTGAATGATATTATAATCGTAGTCGGCGAGTTTTAACCGCCATCTGAGGAGTCGCGAGGTAGGATCTATTACGGAGCACATCCATACTAGTGGTTTGTGATCTGTGATTAAGGTAAACGCGTGTCCGTACAAGTACGGACGAAAGTGTTTAACACAGAGCACAATGGCTAGGCACTCCTTTTCTATTGTTGAATAGTTTAGCTCGGCCCCCGTCAAGGCCTTTGAGTAATAAGCGATCGGTCGATCTTTGCCCGGGACGCCTTGGCTTAGCACACCGCCAATCGCGAAGCCCGACGCATCGGTAGTTAAGTTGAATCGCTCATTAAAGTTGGGATATTGTAGGACGGGTTCGGTACAAAGAGCGTTTCTTAATTCGTCGAACGCTTTAGATTGGGCTTCCGCCCAGTGGAATGGTACACTAGCTTTTAGTAAATTCGTGAGCGGCTTTGCTTTTTGAGAAAAGTGGCTCACGAATCTTCTGTAATAACCGGCTAAGCCGAGGAATTCCTGTATATTCCTTTTGGATTTTGGTTGAGGAAAGTTTTGTACAGCTTTTACTTTCGCGGGGTCTGGCCTGACGCCGTCTTCGCCGATTATATGCCCGAGGTACATGACTTCCCGGCGAAGGAACTCACATTTGTCGGGCTGGAGCTTAACGTTTGCTTTTCGTAGGCGTTCTGTTAGTTTCAAATATTTAACGCGATGTTCATGGATCGATTTCGCATAGATTACGATATCGTCCAAGTAAACGAAGAGCTCGTTTCCTTGGAGTCCGACTAGGATAGAATCCATGAGTCTTTGAAAAGTCGCCGGCGCGTTCTTAAGGCCGAATGGCATTCTGTTAAACTGATAATGACCGAATGGAGTAGAGAATGCTGTTTTGCCGGCGTCTGCTGGATCCATTCCGATTTGGTGGAACCCGGAGGCGAGGTCGAACACGCTGAAATATTTCGCGCCGCCGAGCTGATCTAAGATTTCCGTAATGCTAGGCAATGGATAGGCGTCTGCTATCGTTTTCTCATTTAACCGCCTATAATCGATTACCATGCGCCATCGTTTGTTTCCGGCTGAGTCCGCTTTCTTTGGTACGATCCAAAGCGGACTGCAGTATGGCGAAGTTGAAGGAGAGATGATTTCATTGTCGATTAATTTAGAGATTTGCTTATTAATTTCTTCTTTGTGAATACTTGGGAACCGATATTGTTTGACGTGTACCGGTATGCTGTCAGTAGTTGGGATTTCATGCCTGACTAAATGAGTACACGGTAATTTATCTCCCGGCATGAAATATAGATCGGAGGTTTCTTCGATCAGCGGGAACAGACTTTCTTTCTCTTCGTCGTTTAAGTGGTCTGTTCGGAGGAGTCCGAGCAGCTCGGCGTGCCTGTTTTCACTTATTTCAGCGCGCTCGGCCTCGGATTGAGATTTAGAGACTCCGGCGAATGCGACATTAAAAGACGTGCCACTCTTGTCGAATAGGAGTTGCAGGCACGATGATTCGGAGGACGCGCAAAACACCGACGAGTTTTGGTTTAAGGGCTCGCCTGCCGACGAGCCAGAGGATTCAGTGTACGATCCTTTCGGATAAGATTCAGCGTAAGATTCAGAGTACGATCCTTTCGGATAAGATTCAGTGGACGATTCAGTGTACGATTCGGAGGAATTAGAGGTTTCAGCGTAGGGATTCCCCGTCATATACTCCTCGAGTTTAACCGCGGGAATCTGAATAGTTATTGGGGACGTAGTCGTATTTATAATGCGAGCTAATGCTGTCCCGTTTTTCTGGCGTAGTATTGCTTCGCCAAAATATACGCCAGGCGCGATGTCGAGCCGCGGCACGTAGCCTTCCTCGATCTCCGGATTGACTATATTTACCGGGATCGTTTGATTTGTGCGCGGTTCCAACGTAATAGACTTGCTATTAGTAAATTTTAGAGTGTGGCCTTGCCACTGCAAGTAACCGTGGGTGTAGGAAATATCCGCCGAGTTAGTTAGAAAATGCGACCCGAGTAATCCGTCTGCTTTGATTGGGAATGAGTCCGGGACTAAGTGGAATTTCATGGGTCGATTTAGAATATTGACAATGATAGCACCGAGAGTTGAGACTGTCCCGGCTGTTACACCGGTGATAATTAGCTTGTCTTTAATATTTACGATGGTCTCGGGCTTTACGTGCTTGATTTTTATGAGATTTGGCTCAGCGCCCGTGTCGATCATGAGAGTCGCTGAGCTGGTGAATTGTTCGGCGCTTATTAGTACGGTAGGAATAAAGGACTTCGCGTTTAACTCGACTACGGCTACTCTTGCTGGGCTATTTGAGTCGCCTGGACTGTAGCCTTGCTTTCGCCCTCCTGTCTGCTCGTTGCAGGAGGGCTGGTTTCGTTTCCCGATTGACCTTTACGCTTGTTCGCGTATTCGCGCTTTCGACACTCGGATATATGATGCCCGGTGTTTTTGCAATAGGCGCACGTAGCGTCTTTCTTCTCACCGGAGGTTTGCGAATTGTTGGGTGTCGGGTCCACCGGACGCTGATTATCGCTCTTCGCGGAGCCGCTTGCCTTATCTGTTTTCGCGGCGCGCCAACATCGATCCGTCGCGTGGTTAGATTTGCCGCACACGGCGCACGGAACGCGAGCCGACTGCTGGATCGTATGCGCTCGAGTATCTTTCTGTTTTGGCGCGGCGCTCTTCTTATCTGCATTCTCTCGCTGGTAATCTAATTGTCTCCGGTTGTACAAAGCGCGCGCTACCTCGTACGCTTTCTCGAGCGTGGGAGCGACGCTTGGATTGATTTGGAGACGCAACTCCATCGGGAGTCCGTTGCAAAAGCATCTCAGCGCGAACTCGTCTATGCGTTCTACAGGCTCTTGAAAATAGGGACTCGTGCGCTGGCTGTCTAATATGGCCAGTCTTAAATCTTTGACGCGCCCTATATAGGAGAGAATATTCTCGTCGCGTCTCTGATAAATATTACTGAGCTCTCCTCGGTAGTGATCAACCGACTTCAAGGGCTCGAATGTATTTCTAAGTATATCGGTGAACTGAGTGAGCGTGGAGCATATCGTGTCTTCGACTGCTAGATACGCGTCGTTGCGTAATTTATTCATTAGCCCGGTGACTATGTGAGACTCCGGGACGTGTGGAGCGCTCAGTTGCACTCTTTTGCACGCTCTTATAAATTGTAATACCGGCATATCGTATCCGTCGAATGTCGGCACAAGATTTAACGCTTCTTTTAGAGTATGCTGGCTGACTGGAGGTTCTCGCGGGGAAAGCGGGCCAAATTCCGCTGGACGGCTAGTAGATTGTTCCGCCCGACCTGTCATATTCGGCGCGGGCGATATTTCATTTTGAGCGGCACGGAGAGCTCTAATTTCTCCGTGTATCGCGAGCAGTGCATCTAACATTGCCTGCTTTTCTGTTTGTTCGGTACGCGCCATTTCTATTGGTATCGTGTCGGCACGTTGGATAGCGTTTCTGAGTGATTCGAGTTCCGCGGCTTGTCGTTCGTTTAACGCGTGAGCTTCGCGCAACTGCCTATCCTTAGTTATCAACTGCTGTGTGCGGATAGCCTCTGTCTCGGCGGCAGAGCTGTCATCGAGAGCTGCCTGACTACGCGTTGTCGGCATGGTTGGAGTTTGCGGGGGAGTTCTATGCATCTAGTTTACGTTAGTTAGCGCGTGAGCAAGTTTGCACGTGGGAAAGGCGGTATCCCACCGCTGCCACCAAAAATGTTACGTCCGAGCGCGCGTTTCTAATTAAAAAGGACTACCGTCGCTTTTACGCGCTCGTCGTCGTGAATTTCGCCTTTTGCGTGCGAGTCGGTTATGCTCACTTACTTGCGTCCTGCTTAGAGCTCCCCAAAGAGCTCGACTGTCTTCTTCTGCTTGCTTTCAGGCCACCAAGTGGCTCGTCGTGGATCGAAAGGGTGGCACAGCGCTCGCCTTTTTACTGCTGGGATTTCGACGGGGATCAAGTCCCAAGGTAAGTATTGTTCCGCTACGCGGAATGGAATCTCCTCCTCTGGAGATATGACCGGGATCCCTGCTGGAGCTGCTGCTGGAGCTGCTGCTCGAGGCAGTGTTGGCGAGCTCGTCGTCTGCCGCTCCGTCGCGGGCTGGCTCGGCGCGGACAGAATTATGGATTCTGTGGATTGATCCGCGAAAACGCGGATAGATACTTCTTCCGTTACACAGGGCAAGGAGCGGAGACCGACGCAGTCACTAGGCTGCGCGGGTTGATAGAGGGATTTATAAAGAGTTTGAAGGTGGTATTTCTGGCCACCGCGTCTGGTCCGTCTCGGCTTCATGCGACTCTGACAGATTGCAATATCTGAGGTAGGAGAAATACTCGTAGGAGAGTGCAGTGTCTCTTGCACCTTTTCCGGAGTATTTAGGATTGAGTAAATTGTTGCAGTGTCTCTTGCACCCAATTCACGAGAGTAGAGTCAGTGCAGTGTCTCTTGCACCTTAACTCCGTAGGATAATTTGGTAGGTGGAATCAGTGCAGCGTCTCTTGCACCTTGATTCAGTGGAATAATGTAGGAGGAATCAGTGCAGTGTCTCTTACACCTTGATTCAGTAGGAGAATTGCAGACTGTCGTCGTCGATTCTAGTAGTAATAATGTGGTTGAATGATGTGACGGGGCGGAATTGCCCCGCCACAAGAACCGCTCGTCGCTCGCACATACACGCGCTCGCTACGCACGTCCGCCGGCTCGAACAGCCGTCACTCCAAGGGACACCTCCTAGATCGAAGCGCGTAGACTAACTCGCCTTCGGGCAACGAGTCCTCGACAGCGAGAACGAGACGAGGTGGCACCAAGGGGCAAGGAGTATGTTCCATTGGCATAAGGAGCGACAGGGCCGATGGAAGCTGCGGAGGGAAAGGTCGAACTCCAGCGGAGGCGCTCATCCTCTGTGACAGCGAGACGACAAAAGCCACGATGCAGCCTGGGAGAAGGCCGGCTTCGGCGAACGAAGATCGGCAAATGCACCAGCGACTCCTGCCCTACCGACAGCGGTAGAGGCCCAGGCCGAGGGACTTAGGCGCGCTAAGTTACCCGGCAACCCCTTGACACGGCGCGGCGCTGCAGGACTAGCGGGAGGGGCGCGGGGCGCGCGCGGGGCTAGAAATTAGGGAACGCGTAGGAACTCGTCACTCTTGTAGTGACGAACCAATCGAGCGGACGTAGCGAATCCCGAACCTTTTGTGTGCGGAGCGAGCGAACGAGCGAAAGGATCAGAACCACGCGCTAACGAGCGATTTCCCGGACGAGTTTCCGAATATCCCGGAGGCTTCAAGGATCTCGGAGAGAGGCGAGAAAGGCGAAGCAGCGAACGACCGGTAAGCCCCGCGCGTCCCTTTGTTCTTTGTTTCTTTGTCCTTCCCGTGCGAGTCTCGGTGCCGGCCGTAGGCTCTCCTTGTTCGAAGCAGCGATAGGCAGCCCGCGGGCCAGCCCGGTGTCCCTTGAGGTGACTCTTCTAGTCACCAAGAGTCAACTAGCATAAGTAGATATTAAGGTTTCGGTCGAGGAACGGACGTACGCCGTTATTGTGGCGCAGTCCGCCTGGACGTGAATCACACCCACGTGCGAGGCATCGGGGCCTCCTTTGTAATCGAACGAACAGCTGGTTAACGTGCGAGTTCGTAACCTTTGCCGGAGCACCGTAGCTCCTAGAATCATCCGCGTACGCTATCATCTCACGTAGGAATAAGGTTTAGATTGTAAGCGGCGGCGGGAACGCCGAGGCGCCGGGCCACTCGTAGGTCCGGCTATTTTGTGATCGGCCGAGCTACGGCCTGCCCAAGCGAGGGCCCTTGACATTGCCATAACGTCCGAGCAATAAATTGTTATTGTTACCCAACCGTGTGGGTTGTCGATTCGCCTCTCCTTCTTCCCGACAGGAACCCCTCTCTCTAGCTAGCCGGGAGGATCCACCACGAGGAGTACCGGCGGACGAGCCAGCGGCCCTCGATACCAGCTTTTCCACGCGCGAACAGAGAAATTCGGTTCCGTCCGCGGAACCTGGCGCCCGATTCGCGTTTCAGGAAGTCGAGGACCAGCGGCCGATAGCCAGGCCGGCTATTATGCAGGCAGGGTTTCCGAGCGGCCAAACCACGGACAGCCGAAGGGAAACCCCCTCATAAATTGGCGCCCAACTACCACGGCAATCAGGAGAGGAGAGGAGACGCGCGAACGATCGATCGTTACGATCGAGCCTTAGATCCGCGAATACGAAATTCCCGGTTGAACGAACGAAAAACCAGCTGTTCGAATTTTGTCTAACCCCTTTCTTGCAGGAGAGTACGAAAGGAAAGCATTGGAACCTGGTAAGCCGTGCGTTTCTCGAAGGAACCGTCGAGAGACGCAAAAACTCGCGACCGTTAGAGTCAGGGACAAAGGGGAACGCGGAAAGACCCAAGGTCGTAAAAGTACGCACGGGCGTATACAAACCCAGCGGCGTAGGGACGCGGGCAGAGGCGTAGAATCGGGGGCCGAAAATTCGAACGGACGAAAATATCCGAGAGAGCGCGATGCCTCCCCGGCTACGGAGGACAACGGTTCGAAAGACCGTCGAAGCGATGAGGGACGAGAGCGTGGAGCGCCGCCTTACCGAGCGAGCGCTGAGCACGGAGGGAACGGGAGAGGAGCGACGAGATCGCCTCGCGGACGCCATTGTGGCGCAAGACCGAGCGGACGGGCCGCCGGAGACAGAGATAGCGAGCGAAGGAGAGGGGGAACTCGAGCCGGACTATTCGGACGGGGAAGGCGCGGTAGGAGGAATAGGGCTAGGCGCAAAACGCCGCGTGGTGCCGGTACGCACCTCGGAATTAGATTTTTCGGACGGAATGGAATTCGTTACAACCGGCCTCGCGCAGGCAAGGTTAGAGAGAGAAGAATACCCGCGAAAGACTTTTCACGCGGAAATGCAAACATCGTCTCCGAATGCTCGACCGACACGACCTACGCGCCCGGGGCGAGTGACAATCGCGCCAGAAGCCACGCATTGGGAGGGGTGGCGAGAGGAAAGCACGCGACGTCCGATCGGGAGACAGAGCGCGCACGTCGAACGAACTCCTACCCCGACAAATAACTTCCAAACTACCATCCGGAAGTGGAATATACAATACGCGGGCGACACGGTCGGAAATCTAAACCTTTTCCTAGCGCAAGTAAAAGCCTTCCGCAAAATATACCCGGTGCGAGACGATGAACTCCTCACGTGCGCGCCGATATTGCTAAGAGGCGACGCCTTCATGTGGTTCGCCACACAGGAGGAAGGCTTAGATTCATGGGAAGCGGTCGAAAGAGGCCTTCGCCGTAGATTCGCGCGTACGACCCTAGGCGAGAATCTCGCATTCGCGGTAAACAGGAAACAACGTCCGGGCGAGCCATACCTATCCTTTCACGCGGACGTAATATCGACTTGCCGGAATATGGATCCGCCGATGACCGAATCTCAGATACTCCAGCTCCTGTATACGCACATGAACCCCCGCCTCAGCGGTTACATACCGATCGACTCGTTCACCACTCCGTACGAACTAGGGAGACAGGCCGAGAAGGTGGAAGGCATCTTCGGTGTGCTAGGCGCGGACGAAACCACGACAACAGCCGAGAGACCGCAGAAAGCATCGAAAGGGGCAATCGCCCAGATCGCGGAAAAAGGCAAGACGGGCGCGACCGAACGAGGCGGAAACGGCCGACGATCCGGCGGCGCGAGCGCGAAAAGACGCGGGTTCGAAGGCTGGCAGCAGGTTCGATGTTGGAACTGCGGAGCAACGGGACACCGTAGTAACGGCTGCGTGGCGCCGGAGGCCAACCATTGTTATCGGTGCGATACGCCGGGAGCGCCGACGAATAATTGTCCCAATTGTTCGGGAAACCAGGACGGCCGGCGCTAAGCGGGGCGATAGCAGCCGGTAGCGATGGGGATCGGGAAGCGAGCGACTCAAGCGATTCGTGCGACTCGCTAGATCTCCGACCGCCCGTACGAGCGCGAATAAAACCCACGCTATTATACGTGGACGCGCGAATCGAAGATTACGTCGTGTCAGCTTTCGTAGACGGGGGAGCAAGCGATAACTTCCTGAGCCCAACCCTAGTGAGAAAACTAGCCGCGCGATTGACCATCCGTCCGACTCAGCCAAAATATTACGTTCTCGGCAACGGCCAGACCGACTGCTCGAAGGCCGCCGCGACGGCAAGAGTAAACATTCGAGGCATGAGTCGCGAACTCGAATTCCGTACGTTAGAGTCACTCTCCGGAGAGGTAATTCTCGGAATAACAGCGATCGCAGCCTTTGGCATAATCGCGGACTACCGAGCGAAGAATTGGTATTTCTGTGAGAATCCGGAACAGAAATTCGACTTCCTACCGGGATTAACGAACACGTACCCAAGGTGTTCCGGAATAAAATTACTAACGGAATCGGAAACCGAACGACTACACCAATTTTTGGAGAAACGCGTAGGCCTCCTCGAGCAGGTGACGGGGCGAACGGAATTAATAAAACACCGCATCGACGTGGCAGGTCATAAACCGATCAAGCAGCGCTATTACCAAGTTTCCCCGAAAGTACAAGAAGCGATTTACGCCGAGGTGGACCGACTTCTCGCGGACGGATTTATCGAACGATCGAACAGCGAATGGTCGAGCCCAATCGTCATGGTACGCAAAGCGAACGGGAAATATAGGTTCTGCCTCGATTTCAGGGAGGTAAATAGGGTTTCCAAAAAGGATGCTTATCCGCTACCGATCATGACAAGCATCCTCGATAAACTACGCGCGGCCAAATATATTTCGACACTCGATCTTAGTCAGGCCTATTTCCAAATTCCGCTGGACGAAGCCAGCAAAGAAATAACAGCTTTCACGGTACCGGGACGCGGATTATTCCATTTTACGCGAATGCCGTACGGCCTGACAGGAGCGCCCGCAACTTTTCAAAAGTTACTCGATCGACAGATAGGCCCGGAGATGGAACCCTATGCCTTTGCGTACCTAGACGATATAATTATCGTCACCGAAACGTTCGATGAGCATCTTAAATGGCTCCATACGGTGCTGGATAGAATCGGAGAAGCCGGTCTCACTGTAAACCCGGATAAATGCGAGTTCTGCCGTCCGGAAGTTCGGTACTTGGGATTCGTGGTACACGCGGACGGCTTGAAGGTTGACCTCGAGAAGATACGCCCGATAATAGAGTTCCCGGCCCCGAAAACGATACACCAACTGCGCCGATTCCTTGGTATGGCTTCCTGGTACCGAAGATTCGTTCCGAATTTCGCGACCGTGGCAGACCCGCTGCACCAACTCCTGAAAAAGGACGAGCCCTGGAAGTGGACGACCGAGCGTCAACAAGCGTTCGAATCCCTGCGCGAAGCGGTCGCCACAACTCCGGTTATAACCTATCCGCACTTTGAAATTCCATTCGTCCTGGAAACCGACGCGAGTATGGTCGGCCTAGGAGCAGTACTCACGCAAACGATCGACGGGATAGAGAGAGTCGTCGCGTTCGCGAGCCGCTCGTTAACATCAGCTGAGCGAAATTATAAAACGACCGAGCAGGAATGCCTAGCCGTAATATGGGCGATCAAAAAGTTCCGCTGTTATCTAGAAGGATATACATTCACCGTAATTTCCGACCATAGTAGCCTCCAGTGGCTCACGAATTTAAAAGATCCGGCCGGCCGATTAGGGAGATGGGCACTCCAGCTTCAGGAATTCGACTTTAAAATCGTACACCGTAAAGGCGCGCTACATAAAGTACCCGACGCGCTGTCGCGAATACCCGAAGCTGAGAACACGTACGCGAGCGATTCGGACGAAGACGAACCAGAGAGCGGGCGCGTAGTAACGCGAGCATTCGCGATGATGTTCGAATCACAAGCGACCAAACGAATCGCAGCCCTAACGTCGCGTCCGGACACATGGTACGACAGGAAAATCACGCGAGTACAGAAAGAGCCACTGCAGGAAAAAGACTGGAAGTTAGAAGGAAATCGCCTGTATTATCGACGGACGAACGCGATCGCGCGAGACCTCCTAGGAGACGACCGGGACGAGTGGAAACTAGTACCGCGGAACGGAGAAAAAGAGGACGTCCTCTCGGAAGCGCACGATACACCGGAAGCCGGACACCTTGGGCGCGAGAAAACGTACGAACGGCTGGCCATACGATACTACTGGCCGAAAATGTATAAAGACGTCGCGACCTATGTGCGAGCGTGCGAGACGTGCCAACTTACGAAAGTAGAGCAGGGCGCGCCGGCGGGCGAGATGGGCAAACATTTCGTGAACGAACCCTGGTCGGTGATCGCGGCCGATATTATGGGACCGCTCCCGCGGAGTAGGGCCGGATACATGTATATATTAGTGATCCAGGACCTGTTCACGAAGTGGATCGAGGTAGCGCCCTTACGAAAATCGAACGGGAAAAAGATATCCGAAGCGATCGAAAACCTAGTTTTCTCACGATGGGGAGTCCCCAGAGTATTGCTGACCGACAACGGCACCGAATTTGTCAACCAAACGCTCGGCACAGTCGCGAAAGAGTACGGAGTGAAACGCGCAATGACACCGCCGTATCACCCACAGGCGAACCCGGTCGAACGAGTCAATCGGGTACTAAAAACAATGATCGTATCATTTATACAAAACGACCACCGCGATTGGGACGTACACCTAGCCAAGTTCCAATTCGCGTATAACACGGCGAAACACTCCACGCTCCAAGCCTCACCAGCCTTCTTAAATCTCGGCCGCGAACCGCTACCTCCACGCTGTTTTCTAGGGAGGGAGGGGGCGACCGGCGGCGAAGACGAGTGGCCACCGGTCGACAGAGATTCCTGGGCCGCTAGAATGAAGCGACTGGGAGAGATACGCCACTGGGTAATCGAAAATCTAGAGTCCGCGTATCAGTCCCAGAGCAGGTATTATAACCGCGGACGGCGCGCGAGAAAATTCGGCATCGGCGACCGAGTGTTGAAACGTCAACACGTACTCTCGTCAGCGGCGAACAATGTCGCCGCTAAGTTAGCAACCAGGTTCCACGGCCCTTTCGTAATCTCCAAGGTCCGATCCGCCCTCGTATACGAATGCGAGACGATCGACGGTAAGCCAGCAGGTGTGATCCACGTTCAAGATTTGAAACCTTACGTGGCCAAGTAAGACGGGAGTAGCTAGCAATATGTCAACTCAGGTGCGTGGTGGTAGAATTGTGTCAGTCATCCTGTCAACCCTGTCCTGTCATGTGTCAACATCGGCCGATCCAGGGAGAGGATCGGCAGTCCACCAGCCGACCCCGGGACGAGTCGGCAGACCATCGGCCGACTCCAGGAAAGAGGACCACGACACCGGCCGCAAGGCCATGTCCTCCGGGAGGGTAAGGGAGCGGATATTAGAATACTACTAGTATCAGCCCTAACCCAAGCAAGAGAGAAGCAGGAAGACTGAAGATGCCAAGCAAGAAGACTGAAGACACCGTCCAGATTCGCGGAAAAGGGATGGCCACGGCAGAGCTGGACCCTGCTAGAAATTTTTCCAGTCCTATCCGTCGGAATCCAACGTCCTAGTCATCATGTACCTGATTTACACCAACCCGTAATTATAAGAGCCATGTGTTTGTACTCCCGTCCGTAATTGTATTGTTCGGCCGATTATCATAGGTGGTGGGGATACCAGCTGGCAGAGGCCCTTGGAGCCACGGCACCGAGACGGCGGGGAGCGAGGGGCGCGAGGCGGCGAGCCGGAGGCTCACTCCAGGGAGGGGAGAGTGTGACGGGGCGGAATTGCCCCGCCACAAGAACCACTCGTCGCTCGCACATACACGCGCTCGCTACGCACGTCCGCCGGCTCGAACAGCCGTCACTCCAAGGGACACCTCCTAGATCGAAGCGCGTAGACTAACTCGCCTTCGGGCAACGAGTCCTCGACAGCGAGAACGAGACGAGGTGGCACCAAGGGGCAAGGAGTATGTTCCATTGGCATAAGGAGCGACAGGGCCGATGGAAGCTGCGGAGGGAAAGGTCGAAGTCCAGCGGAGGCGCTCATCCCCTGTGACAGCGAGACGACAAAAGCCACGATGCAGCCTGGGAGAAGGCCGGCTTCGGCGAACGAAGATCGGCAAATGCACCAGCGACTCCTGCCCTACCGACAGCGGTAGAGGCCCAGGCCGAGGGACTTAGGCGCGCTAAGTTACCCGGCAACCCCTTGACACGGCGCGGCGCTGCAGGACTAGCGGGAGGGGCGCGGGGCGCGCGCGGGGCTAGAAATTAGGGAACGCGTAGGAACTCGTCACTCTTGTAGTGACGAACCAATCGAGCGGACGTAGCGAATCCCGAACCTTTTGTGTGCGGAGCGAGCGAACGAGCGAGAGGATCAGAACCACGCGCTAACGAGCGATTTCCCGGACGAGTTTCCGAATATCCCGGAGGCTTCAAGGATCTCGGAGAGAGGCGAGAAAGGCGAAGCAGCGAACGACCGGTAAGCCCCGCGCGTCCCTTTGTTCTTTGTTTCTTTGTCCTTCCCGTGCGAGTCTCGGTGCCGGCCGTAGGCTCTCCTTGTTCGAAGCAGCGATAGGCAGCCCGCGGGCCAGCCCGGTGTCCCTTGAGGTGACTCTTCTAGTCACCAAGAGTCAACTAGCATAAGTAGATATTAAGGTTTCGGTCGAGGAACGGACGTACGCCGTTATTGTGGCGCAGTCCGCCTGGACGTGAATCACACCCACGTGCGAGGCATCGGGGCCTCCTTTGTAATCGAACGAACAGCTGGTTAACGTGCGAGTTCGTAACCTTTGCCGGAGCACCGTAGCTCCTAGAATCATCCGCGTACGCTATCATCTCACGTAGGAATAAGGTTTAGATTGTAAGCGGCGGCGGGAACGCCGAGGCGCCGGGCCACTCGTAGGTCCGGCTATTTTGTGATCGGCCGAGCTACGGCCTGCCCAAGCGAGGGCCCTTGACATTGCCATAACGTCCGAGCAATAAATTGTTATTGTTACCCAACCGTGTGGGTTGTCGATTCGCCTCTCCTTCTTCCCGACAGGAACCCCTCTCTCTAGCTAGCCGGGAGGATCCACCACGAGGAGTACCGGCGGACGAGCCAGCGGCCCTCGATACCAGCTTTTCCACGCGCGAACAGAGAAATTCGGTTCCGTCCGCGGAACCTGGCGCCCGATTCGCGTTTCAGGAAGTCGAGGACCAGCGGCCGATAGCCAGGCCGGCTATTATGCAGGCAGGGTTTCCGAGCGGCCAAACCACGGACAGCCGAAGGGAAACCCCCTCATAATGAATTAGAAGCTTGATTTAAGTAGGCTGAATAAATGGGAAGCAGAATAACTGGTAAAATATAATATATTCAAAAACACTTATACTACGTTACAAAGGTTTGAGGCGTAGATTATTACGCAGCGAGTTTGTCAAAGACTACGAGTTACGAGAGTCAGTCAAAGACTATGTCTTGCAGACTGACTGGAGATTGGATTTGGTAAAGATTCAGAGAGGAGTCTTACTGGTAAGTAAGCTCAGAGGAGTAGTTCTAGAGGATTGGACTGGAGAGCTAACTGGAGCTCGAACTAACTGAAGAATTAGCACGGTGCGTGCCCTTATATAGGGCAGTGGAGCATTGGGGCCGTGCGAATTTGGAGTGGGAGATTGGTGGGAGGCATGACGTGAGAGGGTCTCAGTGCGCTCGCTAGGTCGGCTCGTGGAAGGGATGGTGCGCCGCGAGCCGCTCGCTGGGCTCGCGTACTCGTGTACTTGCGTGCGCTTGGCCTTGAGGCATGAATTCGCTCGCATGAATTATAGGGTTTGCGGCGTTCGCACTGGAGTAGCCGATCGCTGGACATGAATGATTCTCAGCTAAATGGCAATGCTGCTCCGCTGAGCTGTCGGAGTGGATTCTTAAAGAGTTCTGGAGATTGCGCTGCTTATAATTACTCGCGTTACATGAATGAATTATTACAGACTAGCGGCGTGTAGCTGAGTTTCGCAGTTCGCATCTATGGTAAGTACAATAAGGTAAGTACATTAAGTTTCGCGTGAGATACAATATTGTGAGCGCTTGCGGTGCTGCAACCGATCAAGCGCGAATATTCGCAGGGCCGACTTCATGGAGTCTGGCTGTGAGCGCCTGTGTTACTGCAACTGGTCGGGCGCGTAGATTCGTAAGGCGGAGATATTCGCAAGGCCAGCTCGTGGCAGTCTGTCTTATTTTAACAGCAATAGGAGCGATGATCGGAGCGCTTCGTGATTCCTATTTGTTATATTATAATCGGCGATCATTTAGCAATGTTTGAGCTTGGCGATTTACATACATTTTCCGAGATTATTAATTAGTATTGATTCGAAGTTAACAACTGTATGTATTTCGCTTACGAGAGATTGAGTTTGAGCTGTTAGACATTATTACTATTGATCGTTGTGAGAGAGATAGGCTCTGGCAATGTTTCGTTAACAATTATAGCATTAATTAAGATCATAGGAAAGGCTTGACGAGTCTTCGCGGGAGCGCTAACTTTACATAAGGATTGCGCGTGACTGAGACTCGCAGGTAACCAGGAGGCTGCTTGAGTTTGTGGCTGAACGTGTTGCCGATCGATAGAGTGGTCGATTGTTAACGTAGCATTGTTGGATCACTGAGAAATCAAGCAATAATCTATAGTTAGTTGATTCCCGGGGCCTAGACCCGCGAGATTGGAGCCGGATTGTAGGAACACGAGTAAGTAG
>CAVMBF010000001.1:870000-972500 GCA_963675795.1 Crossocerus cetratus
CTCCAGTCTATTCCGTCCATCTACAAGCAGCAACAGGTCATCAGCATATGCCACATGCGCACAACCACACTCGCTCAATCTTCTCAGAAGTCCATCCATCATCATGTTCCACACAAATGGTCCACAGATCGACCCCTGTGGACATCCACGCTCAACATTTTTCCATACACTCTCATTCTCGCCGACCATACACACCTTTCTCTCGCTAAAATAACTCATCCACAGGCCAATTTCTTCACACCCCATATTTCGCAGCACCTCAATCACTCTAACCCATTCCAAATTGTCAAAAGCACCCTTAAAATCGACAAACACTCCAATCACGTACTTCCTCTCACAGCCACTAATCCACTCCTTCGCAAACATCCACGCATCTTCAACCGATCGACCCTCCTTAAATCCGTACTGTGTATGACACATCGTGTCACCCACTTTCTCTTCCATTCTGCGAACCATCAGGCACTCCAACACTTTCCCCAAGACCGGCAACAAACAGATGGGCCGATACGATCCAGGATCCGACCGAACCCGGTCAGCACCCTTCAACAACACAATCAACCTAGCTCTCTTCCACACAGACGGGAAATACGACGAACTCAAGCATAAATTAAACATATACACCATCCATCCAGGAATCGCACTCCATATCACTCTCACCATCTCAGCAGTCACACCGTCCAAACCAGGTGCCTTTCGCAACTTGATGGATTTCACAGCACTCTCCACTTCATACCATTCAAACTCATGCACGTTCTCAAACATACGCTCTTCCCCAATCAAGCCCATATACTCCTCTAAGCCCGTCGGCGGGAAGAATCTACTCATTAGCACATCCGCATTCTCTCTCCACGTACTCACCACTACATCGCCCACCTTCAACACTCCCAATCTCTCTCGCTTCCTCTTACCGCGACATATTTTATATACAGTCCCCCACGGTTCAAGGTTGCCTTTCTCACTCACAAATTGCTGCCAGCTCGTCTCTTTCACTCTACACACTAATTTCTTATATTCGTTACTCCGGATTCTATACTCATCTAGCCTTAGTTCCACATTCGCACTATTACGCTTCCTTGCAAGCTGATACGCACGCCGCAGCCGCTTCACCTCCCGCTTCATCACTGCCAACTCATCCGTCCACCAAGCAAGAGTTCGCACCGGCTTCCGTACCGGCTTCTTCAGCCACTTTTCATTCGCACTCTCGATCCAGCCACTTACACACTCAACCGTTCTTTCCGCAGATGTTTCCCCACACAAATCTATTGCCGCAGTTTTTGCACTCTCACATAGCTCATTCGCATATTCCTCCCAGCTAACATTCTGGCATAACCATCGCTTCGCAATCCCAACAGGAACATCCACGTCTTTGTTCATATGCATCTGTATCAGTATCACATTGTGATCACTGATACCCCAGTCGGGCTTCACTTCCCATTCAAACCAGCACGCACTGCACGCATCATTCGCCAACGTAACATCAATATCGCTATCTCCACGCGCACCACTAAATGTATAATACATACTTGGCTCATTCAAAACATTTATACTGTGGGACAGGACCCACTCTTCCAACACTCTGCCTCGCATCTCACTCTCTCGACTACCACCAATACGTTTGCTATGCCACAAATGCGACACAGCATTAGCATCCATCCCACACACAATACGCTTGCCATTCGCAACCTCAATCACCCTTTCCAAATACCGCAGGTGGGGCCCGATATCTGCCCCGAACTGACAGTATACCGAGACCACATACACCTCTCCAAACTCACCCTTTATCCACACGCAAACACCATGCTCAGTTATACATTCACTCACTGGCATCACTTCCATACCAACACCATTCACAATCACGGCCGCTTTAATCATGTCACTATTATGCGCAAACACATCCATACTCAACGGCACTCCTCTAACGCCCGCATCACGCACATACGGCTCTTGCACAAGAGCCACATTCACACCATTCTCTAACATCTGCTCGGACAAATCACACATTACTGCAAACGATCTTTGACAGTTACTCTGAATCAACTTAATTATACACTCAGTCGTCATTAATTCTTAGTTTTTCTCTATCTCTGGCTTTCATATACTCTGGGCATTCATAGGACAACACCGAGTGGTCACACTTCGCACCTCTTTCTTTACAATTCCTACATTCCACATTATTTTTGCAGTCTTTCACTTTATGGCCCATTTTACCACACTTCTGACACACACATTCCAGCTTACATTCACGCTTCATATGCCCAAAGGCATAACAATTATGACACCGCAACACATTGACAAACTCCTTCACTCTGAACGCATTCCAATCAACAAACACTCTCCCCTCATTCATAATAATCTCTTTCATTGACCCACTCACTTCAATTATAACATTCTCGTCATTCATTCCGCGCTTCGGTTGTCTACTCACGATTCGGACTCTTTCCTTGAATAGATCCGCATTCACTCTTCCTTTAAGGTTTTTCTCATATAACTCACTCAGCAATTTCTCACTCGTTAATTTACTCGGAACATCGTACACAATTAACTTTGGCCCAATTTTTCTCGGCATTTCGACTTTCAGACCAGCATCCGCAAACTTGGTACACTCAACTATTTTCCTCAGCTCACTTTCACTCGCCGTCTCGATAGCCAACGCACCACTTCGGGTTTTCCTCACAGCTTTGACACGCACATTCAATGACCCACTGACATCACTCATCACACGCTCCTTAATTTGGTCGCCAGTCATACGATCATTCTCACACTTGGGTTTAACCACCACCGCATAACTCCTCGGCTTTGGGCGTGCCACAGCCGCTTCAGCACCACTCTTACCCGACACGCGTTCGGCAGCACAAACACCCGCATAACTCCGCCCCGCCGCACTGGCACCGCCAGTGATACCCATACTCCTAACACCCACACACATACTCATTACATTCTCGCATTGCTCCAATCGCCCTTGCAGTCTCTCGTTCGCAGCTATCAGCCTCACTACATTTTCCTCATACATACCCACACACCCCAAAATATACTCCGACGCACTCTTCGAGATTCGGTTCACATCAGCGAACAAAAACTTCCGCAACTGACTGCTGTTGCGAAACCGATCCTCGCGCCAATGAAATGTCGACCGAAAAACCAACTAAAACTGTAAATTACTTTACCGACAACGTTATTACCGATTCAAAGTTTAGAATGTAAATGTTAGGTCTTCTGATCAATAATTTCTCGAAGATCCCAAACATAAAATAGACATTTATTATACTGATCGTCAATTTTGAAAGAGGCTCCTCAGAAACGAATCTAATATTCTCGACCTCTTTTGTTGAAGCCTCTCGACGAGAACGGACGTATCAATCCGAGTTCTAATAAACTTGAGACTTAATCAGTTTTCAAACTTTAAAACGAGTTTCTCTTTATTTTGCCGGAACGCTCTTACAAAGTAAAACTGCAATATTACACCAAAGAAGTTAACGCTTTTCTTGAAGAAAGGACCGTCTCCCAATCTGAATTCTCTGAAGAATTCCTGGCCGTTTTGAGCGTTCGCGCCTCATCCGAGGCTTGGTGAATCTAAAGCAAAAACAGCTTTTTCAACTCCTAGAGGACATTTCGAATTTAATAGAATGCCCTTCGGGCTAAAAAACGCACCTAGTACATTTCAAAGAACAATGGATACAGTCCTTTCCGGTTTGCAAGGAACTGAATTATTGGTTTACATGGATGACATCGTGGTCTATTCTAGAACATTAAAAGAACATGAGTTAAGGTTGAAAAGATTACTAAGAAGACTTCAAAATTCAGGTTTAGCCTTACAACCAGAAAAATGCCACTTTTTCCGTAAAGATATAACTTACCTTGGTCATGTGATTACTGGAGATGGAGTAAAGCCTGATTCAAGTAAAATTTCTGCAGTAAGAGATTTCCCAGTTCCTCGTTCTGTTAAGAATATTAAACAATTTCTTGGTTTAGTCGGGTATTACCGTAGATTTATTAAAAACATGGCTTCTATTGCTAAACCGCTTACTGCTCTTCTTAAAAAGGACGTACCCTTTGTATTGGAAGAGGGGACCCAAAACGTCTTTGAAACTCTAAAATTGTTATTAACGTCAGACCCGTTACTTCGTTATTCTGATTTTGGCGAACCATTCATTCTAACTACAGATGCTTCTAAATTCGCTCTTGGAGCCATCTTAAGTCAAGGCCAAATTGGTCGAGACCCTCCTGTCGCGTATGCCTCAAGGACCTTGAACTCCGCTGAAGTAGGTTATTCTGTAATTGAAAAAGAAATGTTAGCGATAGTTTTTGGCATAGAGTACTTTCGACCCTATCTTTATGGAAGACGTTTTACCGTAGTAACAGATCATCAACCTTTAACTTGGGTAAAGAAATCCCAGAAACAGAGTTTGAGAATAGCAAAATGGGACGTCAGACTAAATGAATACGATTTTGAAATAGTATACAAACCTGGCAGAATGAAAGCAAATGCAGATGCTCTATCACGAAATCCTTGTCAAAATAATTCAACTAAAGATGTCTTCTTGAATTTAAATTCAGACAATGTAGACTTAGAGCTGGAACAAATTGAAGGAAAAATTGAGAAAGTTTTTAGAATTGCCTATTCACCTGTAATGAATTCTATTACCAGTATAGTCAATGGCTCTGCTAAAAATTTTACTTCTACGAGGCAAGGTAACTAAAGTCGAAATTTCTGTTTCAGAGTTTCCAAGTTCGATTGAAAAAGGAACTTCTTTGTTAAAAGTCAACTTGGCTTTATGAGCTTGAAGAAAAGGCATCCCAAGAATACCGGAGACTTTTAAGGGAAAATCATTATCTACTATTTGTAAAATTGTAACTACGTTGTTAATAATTAATTTAATTTCGCCTAAAGTTGAAACTTTTTGAATCCCCTCTATCCCCCTCAAGTCAAAAATTTTAGTTTTATCAATTTCGATATTTTTCTGAATTTCTTTTTCTTTTATTAGATTAATTTGAGAACCGGTATCAATTAAAAAGATAGCTCTACCTTTCGTAAAACTGAAATGTTTTAAGCTATAAGTTGGTAATTTTGTTTTTGCCGCTGAATTTAAATTTAAGACTACTAGTTCTGGTTGGCGCGGGCAATTAATGGTTCCGAACATGGTGCGCCGTTCCATGTCGGTCGTTTCGAGTTTAAAAGATTTTGGCTCTCTGAAACATTTATCTCATTTTCTTTGTTTGGCTGTTCGTGAGATTTAGAAGGAAAAGAACGAGAATTACTGAGTTGATGCACATGGTTATTTGGAACACTTGGAACATCTTGGTTACTTTGATTAATTTGATTTTCATAATTTGAAGGTTTGTTTTTGTCTACCCTTGCCTTTTTATAACATTGTGAAATGAAATGACCTTTCTTTTTGCAGTATGAACAAAACTTTCCAATCGTTTGCTCTGGGGTTTCAACATTATTGGTTGGTACAGATCTACACCACTTGCGAGTATGGCCAGGTTTTCCACAATTAAAACATACTACTGGTGTTTTTTGGTTAGTTACAAATACTTTTCTTGTTTGCTTTTGAATCCCGAAGTTGTTTTCAGAAAGATTTACTTTTCCTTTCACTATTTCTTCGTCCATTTCCACTGCTTCATTAATTATTTCATGAATGTTTTTGTCACATTTTACTCCAAAATGAATTCTTAAACTTTTACTTCTGATACCCCTCAAGAATCCTTGAATAGCTGTTTTCGTAATTTTACTTTGAGCCTCTAGCAATTCTTCGCCTAAATATTTTTGACGAGTTCCATCCATACAATCCCTTAATAACCTTTCTAATCTATTTCCGTAATTTCTCATTGTTTCGTTAGGTTCTTGAATAATAGTTTGGAATTTAGACTCTAATTGATCTAGATCAAACTGAGGTGCATAAATGGCTTTAAGAGAATCTAAAATGTCTTGAACGGTTTCAGGAACTTGTTTATTATATAAAAGTTCGGCAGCTGAACCTATTATTTTGTCAAATACATAAGTTACCATTTTAGGTTCATCCTCTGGATCAATTTTGGAGCTAAGATGTTGACAACGCTGAATGAAAAGAGGTAAAGGACAAACAGTTCCATCAAAAGTTGGAATTATTTCTGTAATAGTTCTAAGACTCCAATATTTTTGTTTTAGAGTGGGTTGAACAACTAATTTTTCGATTGAGTCAGGAACGAGAGTCTCAGTTTGATTAGGAGAAATATCTATGGTACTGGTTTCTGGAGTATTTCTCGTAAGTTCTGGTTTTCTTTGCAATCCATTAGTTTTAATACTTTCATTAGTGTTTGTTCTAAACCGTTTTAAATTAATCCTTGTTGGAACATCAGAAATTATTACTGGATGGTCGGAAATTGAATTATTTGGAATATTAGAGATTTCTGACTCATCATTAATATTGGTTTGAAAAAGATCTGATCGAGTTAAAATTTTCTTTTGAGATTTCTTTGATTTTCTTATGGGTTCAGGAGTTGAAGTGTTTTGTGCTGTATTTGAAGTACGATCAGATGAATTTTGATTTGATTTTCCAGAAGGGACCGGAGGAATAATATCCTCTTCCATAAATCCAGTAACAGTTCCCCTAGTTGACAAACGCAATCTACTCCTACTAGAAGACCTCGGACGTTTGGGATAAGCCCACATTTTAAAGGTAAAACCGCACCAATTCAGACCAAATTTGACCAAATAGATAATTGAGAACCAGGGCTAAACAAAGGGTACTTAAGTGTATTCTTCTTCCAAAATCGTTGATTCGCGGATGATAGGAATCGGAAGGTCACCAGGATGATCAAGAACAGGCAGGAATGATGACCAGGTTCTTCACAGGAACCAGGAAAGGAACTCACAGGAACTCAGGAACTTTCAGGAACTCACAGGAACACAGGAACAAACAGGAACATACAGGAACAGGGTTTCAACAGGAACTCAGGAAGCTTTGGGTATTATAGCTTCGTCTTCACTTCTCTTCAGATTGATGTCCTTCTTTTTCTTCAATCCAATGTTCGTCTTCCAGTTTTAAGATCGGATTTGCTTCTTTTGCAATTAAACTGTTTTCTAGTGTTTTAGGCAAGGCATGCACGGCCATAAAACACTCTCCTCTGGCATTCACCCTTCGTCCTCAGGAAAACGTGCAGAAAAACCTGAGGAAGAGGAGTCTTGCCTCTCTCTCCTTCTAATCTTCTGACGTTTTCTCTTTTCTTCTAGGAATCCGTGCTTGATGTTTAGATGTCCTACCGACTGTGCCAAAATTTTGTTGCGGATTCCAATTTGCCGACTTCCCTTACCTACATTATTCTCCTACTTCAGCGGAGTTCAAGGTCCTTGAGGCATACGCGACAGGAGGGTCTCGACCAATTTGGCCTTGACTTAAGATGGCTCCAAGAGCGAATTTAGAAGCATCTGTAGTTAGAATGAATGGTTCGCCAAAATCAGGATAACGAAGTAACGGGTCTGACGTTAATAACAATTTTAGAGTTTCAAAGGCGTTTTTGGTGCCAAAATTTTGTTGCAGATTCCAAGCCTCGGATGAGGCGCGAACGCTCAAAACGGCCGGGAATTCTTCAGAGAATTCAGATTGGGAGACGGTCCTTTCTTCAAGAAAAGCGTTAACTTCTTTGGTGTAATATTGCAGTTTTACTTTGTAAGAGCGTTCCGGCAAAATAAAGAGAAACTCGTTTTAAAGTTTGAAAACTGATTAAGTCTCAAGTTTATTAAAACTCGGATTGATACGTCCGTTCTCGTCGAGAGGCTTCAACAAAAGAGGTCGAGAATATTAGATTCGTTTCTGAGGAGCCTCTTTCAAAATTGACGATCAGTATAATAAATGTTCATTTTATGTTTGGGATCTTCGAGAAATTATTGATCAGAAGACCTAACATTTACATTCTAAACTTTGAATCGGTAATAACGTTGTCGGTAAAGTAATTTACAGTTTTAGTTGGTTTTTCGGTCGACATTTCATTGGCGCGAGGATCGGTTTCGCAACACCTTTCCCCTTGTTCTTAAAAAAAGTGTTTCGCAGAAACAGCTTTTTTAAAAAGAAATTTTTCTAGTTTTACAATCGTATTTATATTAAAAAAACTAAGTATATTACAATTAATAATTTAAATAAGAGTGAAGCTATATAATGCAAAAAACTCAGGTTCGTAGAACGAATAGGTTCGTGGAACGAATGATGAGCACAGCAAAGAGTGTGGTGAGTTCGAATACAAGTTCTTCTACAACGTAAACAGTATATTTAATCATTTTGTTCTGGCTCAAGCCTTATGCAAGTGTTACGTACGCGTGCCGCGGCCGAGCTATGAAATTAGAGGACTCGCGCGCGTCAACAGAATAAGATAATTATAATGAATCTACTTCTACATAAAATAGACTCGGTAAATGGGTTCGTTATCCGACTGATCCCGTACGGGATCCGCTAGGAAATTGGGTGGTAAAATATGAGTAAAACGAGGTATATCGATGGTCACAAAACTGAACGTCCATATATTAAAAAGAAAAGAGTTTGGAACATTACAAATTCTACAGGCGATGTGGTCCACGCTTGGACGAGGGACACCCGCGAGACGTCCTTCCCGAGATTAACAGTGGGAACGTTAACGTATCAATAATGCAGTGAGAATGAAGGCGGATGTGACTCGGACTCACCAGACGTTGTTCGCTGTTAATCTTTTCTCTCGCTCGCTCGCTCACTCCTTCGCTCTCGCTCTCGCTCTTTCTCTCTCGCTCGCTCGTTCTCGTTCGCCTCCTGTCTCGCTCTCGCTCTCGTTCGCCTGCTCGCTTCCTTCGCTCCGTCGCTTGCTCGCACTCCTTCTCTGTCGCTCTCACACACTTCCTCACTTCTTACGCTTCTATAGATCTTAAAACAAAGGAAGTTATAACTTTGGGCCACGCACTATAACGTTATACTATAGCCAAAAGAAAACGGAATATTAAAGAGAAAAACGGAAATACTATTATAGGAACTACGCGTGAATGGATTTGAATAGTGTTTACACAGTCGGAGTCCTTGCACTCACTTGACGGAGATGCACTCTGGCTCTATTCGCACTGCGGACTAATTGATGCGCTCGATGCGGCTGTATACCAAAAAGTGAGTCTTTCGTTCGCTTTTCCTAAGTTCCGGAGTGCCTTACATCCCCACTCATTCCCATACCGGATGCATCGCAAGCATTCATGGGCCTACGTCCTAAACGCGTCGCAAGCATTCATACACATTCTTACTTCGTTCGCTCGCATCCTTAGGTACTATGTGATTGATCAAATACGGCAAATACCGCGATATTTGCAGTATTTGAAACCTCGCATCCGGCGGCGGCAAATCGCGATTCCTGGATATTGTATCCAGGCCGAATCGGCATTCTAAGTGTGGGAACATCCGGTGAAGTTAATATGAAAAATATAATAATGAACTAATTTACTCTAATTCTGAGTTACGGGACGTAACACCCCTCCCTCCTTAGAGTCATCAGCGTCCTCGGTGATGCTTACAGTGTATAGTCTGACTGAAGATTAGCCTTGGAGAAAGAAAATTTTGTGCGAGGCGATGGAAGAAACTTTCGCCTTTTGTATTGATCACACAATGTAACGTATATTGTCACTTTTCAATAGTCAAATAAACTCGGAATTGTACAATTGATCTTTTTCACAGCTACTTATACCGCGACTAATCGACTAATTGCTAGTTATCATGCTACATGTGAGGTCAATTCGTTGTAGACAAATATGCTAATTTAACTTATACATGGTACGCCTACCCTGCTATTAGCTTATGTATTTACTAATGTTACTACAAAAATACTACCCCCTTTTTTTTTTTTGATCTAAAATAGTAATCATAATAATAATAATATTAGTGGTAATAATAGTAGTAATATTAACCTAGTTTCTTTTATTATAATAAATGCGCACGTTCGCGTGCGGCTTACGTTGCCGGGTACGCCGCGCGGCAGTGCCTTCTAAAAACAAGTGCCTGGTCCTGCCCGGGGTGGCCCGCGCAGACTTATACATCGCTCTAACCACCTCCTTGGTTATGTATTCGCAGCCCTCTAAGTTAATATGGGCTAGATCATGTGCCGTCCCCAGTAAATTTGTTAAGTCTTCGTCCGTCAGTCCCGGATTTTGTCTGCATTCTAAATACTGTAATCTGTCCAGCGTCCATAGAAATCTAAATGTCACAGTTTCGTGCATACGGTTAATGATTAGAGTCTTCAACTGTCTGAGGGAACTGAGGGGGTCAAGAGCTTGCTCGCCCACAACGCTCGCGCACCCGCTTATCTCCAGATGGGTACATTGTCGCAGGTGCAAGCTCACCTGCCGCACAAACTCTGTTCCAACCCACCCACAATCTATAAGGGTGAGGTGGACCAGCCCCACGAGACTTGCAGGCAATGCGGCGGCGAGGGTGGCCGGTGTCGGGCACTCCAATCCGGTGTGAGGATCCATTAAGCATGGAATGTTAAAGGTTATAGCCTGTAATGTTAGGTGGGTAAGAGCTTTAGTGCCGGGGTTATTGATTAGACTTCTAAAGAATTCGGGGGTACTAAATGTAGAGAATTTAATGAGGAGATGGCGGAGACAGGGCATAGATAAGAAGGCGCGGGTGACGAGGGTAGGATTCGTGATGTTACAGTTATAAAGAGATAATTTTGCTACGGGAATTTCAAGTAGAGCGGCGCCGGACATTGAAGAGTCGTGAAGTTCAAGGCTCGCCAAAGCGGGGTTTGCTGCGATTAATTCGCATAACTCCGCCTCGGCCAGGTCTTCCAATGAATTCAATGTCAGGCGCTGGAGGCGGTTATTTGTGGTTGACATGCGGTTGAGGGTAGTGACACCGATGGGAATATGGGGGTTTAGGAATTCAATTATGTTTGTACAGTGTTCCGGAATCAGGGACAGGGAGGTAGGGGTCAGTTTGGTTAGGCGTGATCGTAGTGTTAGGTTTACGCGAGAAATTTTATCCCCACACCTTCTTAGAAGCCAAGAAACGGCCTCCCCCGCGAGTGATTGATTGGGCTCCAGACCCCATCTCCAGTCACTTGCGTCGAGTATCGTTACGTCCCTTAGGCTTGTCAGAGAAGCTATTCTCCAGATTCGGCCCACCATCTCCATAACCGCTCGGGTCTTGAAAGGCAGAAAGCTGGCTATCATCACGAGGCACTCCACGGGCAGGATGGCAATTGTTTTCTTCGGTCTGGCGACGCGGCACTCCTGCGGATCCGAATTCTGCGGCGTGTCCTCGATTGCGGCGCATCCCAGCTCGTTGATTTTAGGCTCCGCCATTATTGCTCCAGTTAATATAAATCCTGTAGAGTATACACGCGAGTTAGATTCTATCACTATTCATTACGCTAGATAGGAAGAAGTGCAAGTATAGCGATAGGCAGAGTCATAGAGTAGTCCGCTTATCTTTGTTTCCTTGGTAAAGTAAACAAAGATAAGCAGAGATCTGGACATACGAGAGGTAGTCAGTTTGGAAAAAAAAAGAAATTTTTTTTTTTTTTTTTTTAAACCGATTAGGGACAAATAACTCTTTGCACCACTGGTTCAACCCTAGTTCCAGTAATCGCTAGTCTTGCACTATCGACTCTTTGGGTCGGAATCTCGGTGATTCGTTGAACGGTGACTGTTGGGCGAGGCTTCAGGTGTTTCCTTCTGAGTGCGGGAAGAATCTTCTTTACAAGCAGGATACCCAGTCCTGTCACGACGACGATTTGAACCAGGATGGATCCATAGGTCAGTTGCAAGTGGCGGTTTTTGTCTCGGTGTCGGGTTCCCAGCTCTTCAAGCTTCCTCTCTATTCCAGATAACGCGTGGTCCTTCCCGTCCTGCGTTATCGCTTCCTTGGTGTCGACTCCAATTTCTTCGAGTTGTGGTAGGTCTTGAAGCATGGGTGACATCTCCGTGATGTTAAGCAGCAGATCGGGGTCATAATAAAACTGTCTGGATTGACCGTAGGTACGGGCTCCCGGTAATATGGTATGCTGCGTTCTTGCCGTGCACTTATCGCTGATTTCCAATATCCCGGCCCCTCTAATCCGGATGGTGGCGAAATCTTGATTCTCACAAATCAGGCGCAGGGGAAGGACACTTGTTGTTGAAAACAGCCAACCTCCTAAAGTTGCCAAACGTGACCAATGTTCTGATGGTTCCTGATTATGGGATCGGATTAGTATGTTACATTCCCTCAGTGACGAAGTGGTGGGTTGCACCAGCAAGTTCACTTCGCACACACGGGCGTTTGCAGTGTCCATCAACGGCAGACCCGCCGGACAGAAGTATGAATCCGATCCTGTCTGGAGACAGGTTCGTATATATTCTGCATCAGTCAGGAAGTACTTCGCATGATCATCGGAAAATCCTATGTATTGTGAAGTTGGCTTGACGTACGCGCTGACGTTCCCTTGATTTAAATTGATTGCCTGGGCAATTGGCAGACTATGGAGTTTGTATACATGGTAGTTCAATTGATCTGTGAGGGGAATGTGTATGCTGAATATGATCTTGTCCGATCTGACCATGGTCACCTTACTCAATTCCATGATCCTGGAAATTCGTTCTTTGGAATAGGGGAGTCGATACTGCAAAGAGCTCTGGTGTATCTCCGCGACTATCTGTCTGAGTTTCGTGATACTCAGCAGAGATGGGTGCAGATTTCCTCGTTCGGCTGATCGTATTATCGACTCCGTGTCCTTTGCTGCAATTGTATATTGATCCAATAACTGATTCAGATTATCCCTGTACTGCATCAGCGACACAGTGTAGTTCAGGATTCTTTCCTCGGATATGTAACTGCGGATCTTATCTAGGAAGGCACGGTTTTGAGCTATGAGTTTCATCGCTCCCTCGATATTGTTGTGGATCTGGTGAAGGTCCGTGGCGACGATGTGAGTGTAATTCCTCATGATTGTCGCCATGTCCCGTTGGCCCTTATACAGTTTGTCGATTTCCCCATTGAAGTATTCCGCATCTTCTTCATCGAGAGTTCCAAACAACGTCTTGCTTACTGAACCTATGAATCCGAACGGCGTTCGTCGTCGCTTAAGACTCGCCGGTGATCTTCCTTGCTGTTCCTGGGCGGGTTTTCCCGGGATGCTGGACATGAGGTCTCCCAGTTCCTGTTGTTGGTTGATGCAGTGCTGGATTTTCCGCTCCAATGCTTGCGCTTGCAGAATTCCTTCGCAATCAATCGAGGCCGATAAATTTGTACATTGATTATGAGTATTTTCTAGGCTCCTGGATTCCGTATTAAACTTATGATAAAACTTAGCCGGATTTAAATATACGATTACGCGCCAGTCAGCTCTTCGGAATACTATGCTATACAATTTCTCGTAGTATAGTCCCGGGCTTCCATTGATGGGAGTAATCCGATATAAATCCGCCGAATTCGTCATGGTCCACAGTCCAAGGAACATCCAGGCGAATGCAAGTGGGGATGTAAGGTTCATTTTAACTGTAATTTATCGTTATTATCCTGCCATTTTAATTTTGTCCAAATGTCTGGTGAATCTTTTTCCGCCCTCATCCTCCAAAACTACGTTACTTCTGCCCGTAAGTCCGACTATTTTGTACGGTACGTGGTATCTCTGTCCGAATTTTCCCTTTTTGGTTCGATTAGTACCCGAGCATGGTCACCTACTTTCCCAGGGAATGGATGAACGCTCTGGTCATAATAGCTTTTGGATCTTTCTTTCGCCCTGATCAAATTATTACCCGCGACTACTTGCATCTCAGTTAACCGATTTACCAGGTCGAGAAGATAGGAATTATAAGTACTGTGTTCTTCTTCAGAAGGAAGCTCCGAAGGTATTCGGGCTAATTTTCCGAATATTATCTCGTGAGGAGTGAAATTAGTGGCTTCATGGACAGAGGTGTTATATGAGAATATTGCAAAGGGCACCAGCCTGTCCCAATCATCAAATTTATCGATGTAATGCGATATGTACTCCGTTAGGACTATGTGGCTTCTTTCTAAAGACCCGTTGGTCTGTGGCCTGTAACCAGAAGTAGTTACATGCTTCATTCGGAATATCTTTGCTATGTTTTGTATGATCTTATTGATAAAACTAGTGCCTTTGTCGGAGAGAATAACTTGAGGCGCTCCGTACTTTAAGATAAGGTTTGTGACTAATGCATGGGCTATTGTTTCGGCTTTTATATCGGGCACCGGCACCGCAATGCAATATTTCGACAGGTTGTCCTGCATAGTTAGAATGTGTCTATTTCCACTCGTTGTTATTGGCAAAGGGCCGACTGTGTCTATGGATATTTTTTCAAACGGCTCAATGGGGGTGTCCGTTATTAGCATAGGCTCCCTGGTTTTGATTCTAACGAGTTTACGATTTTGACAACTATCACACGTGCGGATGAAGTCTTGGATGTCATTCTTCATTCTAGGCCAATAAAACATTTCGCGAATCCGGCGATAGGTCTTCGTGACGCCTTTGTGTCCACCCACTAATCCTTCATGCAATTCTGAAATTATTTTAGAACGCAAAGGCTCGGGTGGCATCTGTATTGATCCAACACAAATTGTAATTTTGACATTCGTGGTCTCAAAGGTATTCATTAACATTCTAGCTAATGTACCTTGAGGCAGTGCATCCATGAAATCACCAGCTTGGGAGATTCTAAAATGGTCGATTTTTGATTCTACAATAACGGTACGCAAGTTCCTAAATGCCATTTCTACCGTTTCAACCGAGAGCTCATCGAAGTGATTAGTTTTAACTACGACGGTAAGAACTTTGAATTTACCATTGGGAGTGATCAGGACTTGTCCTAGCTTTGACTTCACGGGGGCTATGTTTATATTATCAATCAACCCTAGGTCGGATAGCAATTTACTGACAGGCGTGCTCAGTTGGCAATCGGCCGCCAGGAAGTGAACGTAATTCGCCCGGTAGTATGTTAAGTTTTCTCGACTGTGTTCGACGAGTTTTGATCGTTCGGTGATACCGAGGGGTATAGATTCTGTAATTTGCGTATCTAATGTGGCTGACGCCGCGGGGACGGCAGATACAGGTAGAGGAGGAGACAGGGGTACGCGTCTACATGGAGTATCTTCCATCACGATTTTTCTACCTCCCTCCTTAGAAGAAGGATAGGGCGTGGATAACGCTAGTGGTCTGTGATGGGGCACTGGAGTGAAAGCTACTGACTCGAGAGTATTTTGTCTCGGTTCGGTATGCAGTTCTGTTTCTTCTAAAATTCTCGGTAACGTAGTCTGTCTAGTAGGTTTGTCAATCAGTCCGCCCATTGGTCCTTCTATCGGCACTCCTTTCGAGGCCCGAATGGGTTCCGTCATTTCGGCCAATTGTTCGTAAAGTTCGTCAATAACGTGGTTCCGTCCGTCTCCCACTTCCTCTGCGTCTGAGTCATTTTGTTCGTCATCGTTGTCTGTTGTTGTCCCTTCCCCGTCGCTACTAGCTGCATCTGTTTCGAGTCTACTCCTTTCGATTTCGTCGAATCTAGAAAATGAGTTCTGCAGTTCTTGCAAGTTTATCGGGGGCCTAGGCGGTGAAGTTGATTCCGGTGCTTCGCTTGAGTCTTCCTCGTTATCGGGCAATCGGATGGCAATCGGATTCGGTACTACGAGTGACTCAGGCGCGGGCGGTGGTGTTTGAGTAGTACTTGGTCTATGGTCTCCATTATCCGTACTTGAGAGGATCTCCGGTTGTGGTGGTATATCCGAAAAAGCGGATCTTCGTTCCCGAACGATGGGAATTTCCGAATCTTCTGGTTTTTCGGAGTTCAAAGCTGGATCTTCCATCGTGACTGGTGACTGGGGTATAGGCGATAAATTTGATGTAATGGGTCGCGAAGAAAGGCCTGTCTTGGATCTTGTTCTCTGAGCTACTACGCTTCGTTCCAATACGGGCGGAATCCTCGGCCTGCTTTTGGAGCCTATGGGTCTTCCTAACTTGACCGGCGGGGGTTTCGGTAATGGAGGAGGTGCTGGATTTCCTGTTTCACTTGTCGTGGCCGACCGTTTTTGCTCCGAGGTTGGTCTAGTATTCGTTGGTTGTTTAGAAGAACCTGCGGAATTCGCCGAGGCAGGGTATAGTGTGACTTCCTTAGGTTGATTGTCCGGCAAAACATCCTGACGTTCCGAAATGCTTTCCGCTGATTCTGAATCGGAACTGTCGGGGCGAGTTTCCTCTTCAGATTCATCCGAGCTGCAGCGATCTGCTGGGTTTCTTGATAAAGCATCGGCGTTCACGTTCAATTTCCCGGCCTTGTGTACGAATTCATAATCGTAGTCTCGGAGTTTCAGTCGCCATCTCACCAATCGTTGCCCTGGGTCTTTTATAGAATTTATCCACCTTAAGGGTTCGTGATCGCTGACTAAAATGAATTTCCTTCCGTAAAGATACGGTCTAAAATGAATCACGGCATACAGCACAGCCAGACATTCCTTCTCCGTGGTGGTGTAGTTACATTCCGCCGGGATCAACGTACGCGAAAGATAGGCCACTGGCCGATGGCTTTGTCGGATGCATCCGTCGTCAATGTGAAGGTCTCATTAAAATCCGGGTATAACAGTATCGGACGTTTGCATAAGGCCTTGCGTAATTTTAGAAAACTTTCCTTTTGTTCCCTTCCCCAATTGAATTTCACGTTCTTTTTCAACAATTCCGTGAGAGGCTTAGCTACTTCCGCGAAATTTTTAATAAAATGTCTATAATAACCGGCTAGACCAAGGAATTCTCTAATGTTTCGCTGCGTTTTTGGTCGGGGAAAATGCCGTACCGCTTCAATTTTCCGTAAGTCGGGTCTCAAGCCGTTTCTACCGATTATATGCCCTAGATACGTAACTTCGGGTTTCAGGAATTCCCATTTATCCGGTTGTAGAGACAGTCCCGCGTCTGTTAATCTCGCGAACAATCGCCCCATCTTTTTACCGTGTTCTTCTAGATCTTTCGCGAAAAGTACGATGTCATCCAAATACACAAATGCCTCGGTTCCTTGTAAGCCACGCAAAACTTGGTCCATTAGCCTTTGAAATGTAGCAGGCGCGTTCTTCAGACCTTCAGGCATTCTCACGTATTCGTAATGTCCGTACAAGGTGGAGAAGGCAGTCTTGGCACTGTCAGCAGGGTCCATTTCTATCTGCTGGAATCCACTTGCCAGATCGAACACCGAAAAATATTGGGCTTGGCCTAGTTGGTCCAGAATGTCCACTATATTCGGCAACGGGTACGCGTCGCCAATGGTCTTCTCATTTAATTTTCGGAAATCAATTACCATTCGCCACCTGGGATTTCCCTTGGAATCAGGTTTCTTCGGGACAATCCAAAGTGGTGAATTATATGGAGAATTCGAGCGCCTAATAATACCGGATTCCAGTTTCGTCGTGATTTGCCTTTGGATCTCCTCCTTGTGTACTGGGGGAAAACGGTATTGTCTTGTATTGATGGGTACGTCGTTTTCAGTCGGAATCTTGTGCGTAATTAGCGATGTAGGCTGCAATATATCCCCTGGTAAGAAAAATCGGCCTGGAAACTCTTCCACGATATTCAACACGTGCTCCTTTTCCTCCTCGTTCAGGTGGTCCAATCTTAATTTGGAAACGATCTGTCCGATCTGTCTAAGTGCTGCGGAAGAGTCTCGGGTTCGGAGTCGGATTCTCCCGAGAGGTCGTGGAACTCGAACGGTATGATTTCCTGAGGCGGTATCTCTACTTCAACGTCTTCGTCTAAGGTGTTAATAGCCAACACATGACAAACCCCCCGTTCGTTCACTTCGACAGCGGCCTCGCCAATGTACACGCCATCCCTGCCCGTAACCCTCGGCAAATATCCCGTTTTCAATTCCGGATTGATTACGAAAATTCCGATCGGTTGTCTCGCGCGCGCTTTTAACGTGAGTTTCTGCGGGTTCCGACTCGGGCTGAATCTTGACTTTATTCCTTTCGGGTAAGTTCCTATGAATGGGATCGGCTTAATCGGGTCACTTTTGGTGACTAGTGTTTTATGGGCGAAAGAAATCTCCGCTTGCTCTTGCCTGAGATAATCCTGACCCAGTATTCCTTCCGGCGCCAGGGGGAGATCAGATTCTACTACGTGGAATTTAGTCGGTTGGTCGTTCAAGTGTAAGATCGTCGTGCCTATTGTTCTGGATTTGTTTGGAGTTATTCCCGAAATGACGACCGATTCGTCTACCGTGACTAGGACCTCTTCGTCCAAGGCGTTCAATTTGACGATGTTAATCTCCGCTCCCGTATCTACAAGAAATCTACCTGGCCCGTTTCGTAATTCCTTAGCTATCATTTCGACTACCGGCGTATTTTGATTCGTGGCTATGGCAAATACATTTATTTTTGGTTCTCCAGAAATTTCACGGTCTGACGCTCCGGAATCTTTAGGCTCGCCGTCGCGTCGTCGCGGCGAGCGCGTTGCGAGTTTAAATCACACGTATTGGAATTGAACGGTTCGGCGCGAGACGGAGATTGTGCTCGCGGTTGTTGGTCGACCTGATTCCTTCTATCACCGTAATTCGGCGGATTATAGAATGACCCCCGACAATGGCAGTAGCAATGCGGGCAGGTCGGTTGCGGAAACCGATAAGGACAGTGATGAGTCGAATGACTAGGGTCATAGTTGAATGATGGTGACATGGATCGTCTCGGGAAATATTGCGGCGAATTAGGACGTCGTTCGAAAAATTGTGGAGACTCGGGTCGCCCCCCTCCGCTAGGACTGGGACTGGCCGAGCGGTTCGAGTAATCTGGTCGCTTTAAAATTCCCTGCGGCGGTTTGGTTCCCTGCGGATCGAATGCACGGACCGGAAGGCTTTCTTCGATCGCGAAAGTTCGATATTCACGATGTTGCTCACTATACGACGGATATTCTGCGTGCGAGAAACGCGAGGGTGAATTTTGCCTAGGATTTTGAAGATTAGGTAAATCTACCGGTGACTTTTCATACGACGGGATTATACCCTGCCGCATGCGTGATTGAACGCGCAGTGCTATTTCCAGGGCCTTTTCCAAATTTTCGGGGTCGCGAGCTTCTACGGCCCTTGCAAATTCATCAGGCAAGCCTCGTATAAACGCGTTCACCGCGCTGCTTTTAAACGGAGTCATCATTCTCTCCGCTTCGTCGCCGTGTTTATCTTTCAAGCAGTTCTTCAGACCGCTGAGTAAGATGTTAAGCCGGTCGTGAAACGAATCAACGCTCTCGTTCTTCCGCATACGTATGTTAGACATCTCCCTTTGATAATAATCGTAACTACGCTCCGGAGCGAATCTTTTCTTGAGGTGCTTGATAAGATCATTGATCGTCGAGAACCTAATGTCGTAAATACTGTCGCGGGCTTCTCCACGTAACTTCCCGATCACGCCCCTTACAAAATATGTCTCAGCCGTTTGGGGCAAACAAGAGGACACATTCGAAACGTCTAACAGGAAGTCCTTCAATGGAATATTAGACCCGTCAAATATTGGCAATTGTGAAATCGTTTGTTGGATGGCGAAATTTTCAACCATCGTGGTAGACAATAGGTCTCCCGAGATGGACTGATTCGCTCCTCGAGCTGTGCTATCACTTGAACCAAGCATTTTGTTTCGCAAATAGTAACCCGGTCTTTTCGTCGCGGACAGAGATACCAGAAATTTCGCGAAAACACAGTTTAAGAATACAGGTTTAAAGATTTAAAAATACAATCACGAAAACACAGTTTAAGAATACAATTTCGGACAGTGCAAGCAGTTTGAATATGATAGAATAATTGAAGAAAAGAAATAGATAAGTAAAAGATATGTAACCGCTGTTAATCTCTTTAAAGGGGATAGAACACTCGACAATCGCGACAAGCGCAGGTCGTCGTACGGTGTCCCGTGTCTGTAGGAACCCAATCCTAAGGACGTCGGGCAGCGATCCCACCGCTGCCACCAATCTGTCTGTTACGTACGCGTGCCGCGGCCGAGCTATGAAATTAGAGGACTCGCGCGCGTCAACAGAATAAGATAATTATAATGAATCTACTTCTACATAAAATAGACTCGGTAAATGGGTTCGTTATCCGACTGATCCCGTACGGGATCCGCTAGGAAATTGGGTGGTAAAATATGAGTAAAACGAGGTATATCGATGGTCACAAAACTGAACGTCCATATATTAAAAAGAAAAGAGTTTGGAACATTACAAATTCTACAGGCGATGTGGTCCACGCTTGGACGAGGGACACCCGCGAGACGTCCTTCCCGAGATTAACAGTGGGAACGTTAACGTATCAATAATGCAGTGAGAATGAAGGCGGATGTGACTCGGACTCACCAGACGTTGTTCGCTGTTAATCTTTTCTCTCGCTCGCTCGCTCACTCCTTCGCTCTCGCTCTCGCTCTTTCTCTCTCGCTCGCTCGCTCTCGTTCGCCTCCTGTCTCGCTCTCGCTCTCGTTCGCCTGCTCGCTTCCTTCGCTCCGTCGCTTGCTCGCACTCCTTCTCTGTCGCTCTCACACACTTCCTCACTTCTTACGCTTCTATAGATCTTAAAACAAAGGAAGTTATAACTTCGGGCCACGCACTATAACGTTATACTATAGCCAAAAGAAAACGGAATATTAAAGAGAAAAACGGAAATACTATTATAGGAACTACGCGTGAATGGATTTGAATAGTGTTTACACAGTCGGAGTCCTTGCACTCACTTGACGGAGATGCACTCTGGCTCTATTCGCACTGCGGACTAATTGATGCGCTCGATGCGGCTGTATACCAAAAAGTGAGTCTTTCGTTCGCTTTTCCTAAGTTCCGGAGTGCCTTACATCCCCACTCATTCCCATACCGGATGCATCGCAAGCATTCATGGGCCTACGTCCTAAACGCGTCGCAAGCATTCATACACATTCTTACTTCGTTCGCTCGCATCCTTAGGTACTATGTGATTGATCAAATACGGCAAATACCGCGATATTTGCAGTATTTGAAACCTCGCATCCGGCGGCGGCAAATCGCGATTCCTGGATATTGTATCCAGGCCGAATCGGCATTCTAAGTGTGGGAACATCCGGTGAAGTTAATATGAAAAATATAATAATGAACTAATTTACTCTAATTCTGAGTTACGGGACGTAACACAAGCATGCTTTACCTTATTAGCATGGACAATTTTAAATTTATTATTTCCAAAATTGATTTCTAAATTTTGATTGTCTAGGACTCGTGAAATTGGGAATGGTCCTAGCCAATTACAATCAAACTTCGAGGTTTTTACTTCTTTTGAAGGTAAATTTGATCTCCACAATGAAAAATTTTCGGATTTCGGTTCTTATCATACCAAATTTTGCTTCTCTCCTTTGCCCTACCAAGGTTCTCAATTGCTTTGGATTGAAGAAATGTAATTTTATTGAACAGCTGGTCAAAATGGTCCACAAAGGTCTTTGGTACGGTCTGGTGCGCAAATTCTGATGGTATTATGGCTTTAACCCCAAAAACTAACTCGTGGGGGGTGAAACCAGTGCTTTCGTGGACAGATGTGTTATAGGAGAAAATTCCGAAACGGATAAATTCATCCCAATCATTTTTTGAACAAAAATGTTTAAGATATTCTATAAATACTCTATGAGCTCTCTCTAACGAACCCAGGGATTGAGGATGAAAAGCGGTTGAGGTAAGTCTTTGAATCTTGAAAATACGGCAAAAGTTTTTCATTATCTTGCTAATAAAATTGCTACCTTGATCGGTATGAATAGTCTGAGGGCAACCAAATCTACTAATAAATTGCTCGGCAAAGGCAGTAGCTATCGCGATGGAATCAATGCAAGGTAATGGAATAGCATCAGAGTACTTTGTTAAGTTATCCTGTAGTGTTAATAAATATCTATTTCCTTTTTTAGTTATCGGAAGAGGACCGACAATGTCCATCTCCATTTTCTCAAAAGCTCTGGTGGGAGTATCAGTTAGTTTCATAGGTTGGCGGGTTTTTGCAGCTAAAATTTTATTCCTTTGGCAATTATGACAGCTCCGAATGAAGTCTGAAATTTCTCTACGCATCGTTGGCCAAAAATAATCTTGTCTGATTCGTGCGTATACTTTACTCATGCCTTTATGTCCACCAACAATTGACTCATGATATTCTTTAATAATCTTATGTCTATCTCTTTCTAGTGGGTAAATGACATCCCCGGAACAAATTGTTATTATGTATTGCATAGAATTAAAGATTCTATTTAACAACGATTCAATATGTGGCCAATCTAAAGGTTCAAGATCGTTTCCATAATTTGAAATACTAAAAGTTCCTAAATTGAGCCTATCAAGCAACTCTTTTAAGGTCTTAAAACAACTTATTACGTGTTCTAATTGTATTTCATCCTGATTATTTCTTTTGTAGAACAAATGGAAAATTGACCGTTGGCCGTCAGGGTAAACCATGGTATCTCCTACCTCAAGATTTTGATTTCGAATGAATTCTATTGGAATTTTATTACGGACACGAAGATCCTCACTAACACTAGAAGCTAGCACGCAATCCAAAGATACAAAGTGGACTATATTGTCTCTTCTGGATATTAAGTGATCTTTAGTTTTCAAAAAGGTAGGAACTGGAACATCATTCAGAGAATTATTGGACTCAATGGCATTTGTCATTACATTGACTTCAACAGGTACAATGGATCTGCCAGGGTGAATTTTTCCCTCGTTGGCAGCCTTCTCGGGGCTAGCTGCAATCACCCCCAAAACATGCCCAAGTGGGACTTTCACATTTGTAACCACATCGGGCCTGGTTACGACGGTCCCAAACTTTTCAGTTTGTCTGACTGGGATCGCCCTTAACGGGACTCCCTTTTTAGCAACCACATTGGGCCTAGTTGCACCGGCCCATGACTCTATTGAGTTTACGATCCCGGATGGGAATATTCCCACGTTGGCAACCACATCGGGCCTAGTTAAAAACCAACTAAAACTGTAAATTACTTTACCGATGTGGTTGCCAACGTGGGAATATTCCCATCCGGGATCGTAAACTCAATAGAGTCATGGGCCGGTGCAACTAGGCCCAATGTGGTTGCTAAAAAGGGAGTCCCGTTAAGGGCGATCCCAGTCAGACAAACTGAAAAGTTTGGGGCCGACGTAACCAGGCCCGATGTGGTTACAAATGTGAAAGTCCCACTTGGGCATGTTTTGGGGGTGATTGCAGCTAGCCCCGAGAAGGCTGCCAACGAGGGAAAAATTCACCCTGGCAGATCCATTGTACCTGTTGAAGTCAATGTAATGACAAATGGCATTGAGTCCAATAATTCTCTGAATGATGTTCCAGTTCCTACCTTTTTGAAAACTAAAGATCACTTAATATCCAGAAGAGACAATATAGTCCACTTTGTATCTTTGGATTGCGTGCTAACTTCTAGTGTTAGTGAGGATCTTCGTGTCCGTAATAAAATTCCAATAGAATTCATTCGAAATCAAAATCTTGAGGTAGGAGATACCATGGTTTACCCTGACGGCCAACGGTCAATTTTCCATTTGTTCTACAAAAGAAATAATCAGGATGAAATACAATTAGAACACGTAATAAGTTGTTTTAAGACCTTAAAAGAGTTGCTTGATAGGCTCAATTTAGGAGCTTTTAGTATTTCAAATTATGGAAACGATCTTGAACCTTTAGATTGGCCACATATTGAATCGTTGTTAAATAGAATCTTTAATTCTATGCAATACATAATAACAATTTGTTCCGGGGATGTCATTTACCCACTAGAAAGAGATAGACATAAGATTATTAAAGAATATCATGAGTCAATTGTTGGTGGACATAAAGGCATGAGTAAAGTATACGCACGAATCAGACAAGATTATTTTTGGCCAACGATGCGTAGAGAAATTTCAGACTTCATTCGGAGCTGTCATAATTGCCAAAGGAATAAAATTTTAGCTGCAAAAACCCGCCAACCTATGAAACTAACTGATACTCCCACCAGAGCTTTTGAGAAAATGGAGATGGACATTGTCGGTCCTCTTCCGATAACTAAAAAAGGAAATAGATATTTATTAACACTACAGGATAACTTAACAAAGTACTCTGATGCTATTCCATTACCTTGCATTGATTCCATCACGATAGCTACTGCCTTTGCCGAGCAATTTATTAGTAGATTTGGTTGCCCTCAGACTATTCATACCGATCAAGGTAGCAATTTTATTAGCAAGATAATGAAAAACTTTTGCCGTATTTTCAAGATTCAAAGACTTACCTCAACCGCTTTTCATCCTCAATCCCTGGGTTCGTTAGAGAGAGCTCATAGAGTATTTATAGAATATCTTAAACATTTTTGTTCAAAAAATGATTGGGATGAATTTATCCGTTTCGGAATTTTCTCCTATAACACATCTGTCCACGAAAGCACTGGTTTCACCCCCCACGAGTTAGTTTTTGGGGTTAAAGCCATAATACCATCAGAATTTGCGCACCAGACCGTACCAAAGACCTTTGTGGACCATTTTGACCAGCTGTTCAATAAAATTACATTTCTTCAATCCAAAGCAATTGAGAACCTTGGTAGGGCAAAGGAGAGAAGCAAAATTTGGTATGATAAGAACCGAAATCCGAAAATTTTTCATTGTGATCAAATTTACCTTCAAAAAGAAGTAAAAACCTCGAAGTTTGATTGTAATTGGCTAGGACCATTCCCAATTTCACGAGTCCTAGACAATCAAAATTTAGAAATCAATTTTGGAAATAATAAATTTAAAATTGTCCATGCTAATAAGGTAAAGCATGCTTGCATAAGGCTTGAGCCAGAACAAAATGATTAAATATACTGTTTACCTTGTAGAAGAACTTGTATTCGAACTCACCACACTCTTTGCTGTGCTCATCATTCGTTCCACGAACCTATTCGTTCCACGAACCTGAGTTTTTTGCATTATATAGCTTCACTCTTATTTAAATTATTAATTGTAATACACTTAGTTTTTTTTAATATAAATAGGATTGTAAAACTAGAAAAATTTCTTTTTAAAAAAGCTGTTTCTGCGAAACACTTTTTTTAAGAACAAGGGGAAAGGTGTTGCGAAACCGATCCTCGCGCCAATGAAATGTCGACCGAAAAACCAACTAAAACTGTAAATTACTTTACCGACAACGTTATTACCAATTCAAAGTTTAGAATGTAAATGTTAGGTCTTCTGATCAATAATTTCTCGAAGATCCCAAACATAAAATGAACATTTTTTATACTGATCGTCAATTTTGAAAGAGGCTCCTCAGAAACGAATCTAATATTCTCGACCTCTTTTGCTGAAGCCTCTCGACGAGAACGGACGTATCAATCCGAGTTCTAATAAACTTGAGACTTAATCAGTTTTCAAACTTTAAAACGAGTTTCTCTTTATTTTGCCGGAACGCTCTTACAAAGTAAAACTGCAATATTACACCAAAGAAGTTAACGCTTTTCTTGAAGAAAGGACCGTCTCCCAATCTGAATTCTCTGAAGAATTCCTGGCCGTTTTGAGCGTTCGCGCCTCATCCGAGGCTTGGAATCCGCAACAAAATTTTCAAAGAAAACCAGAACTTACGAGAAATACTCCAGAAACCAGTACCATAGATATTTCTCCTAATCAAACTGAGACTCTCGTTCCTGACTCAATCGAAAAATTAGTTGTTCAACCCACTCTAAAACAAAAATATTGGAGTCTTAGAACTATTAGAGAAATGATTCCAACTTTTGATGGAACTGTTTGTCCTTTACCTCTTTTCATTCAGCGTTGTCAACATCTTAGCTCCAAAATTGATCCAGAGGATGAACCTAAAATGGTAACTTATGTATTTGACAAAATAATAGGTTCAGCTGCCGAACTTTTATATAATAAACAAGTTCCTGAAACCGTTCAAGACATTTTAGATTCTCTTAAAGCCATTTATGCACCTCAGTTTGATCTAGATCAATTAGAGTCTAAATTCCAAACTATTATTCAAGAACCTAACGAAACAATGAGAAATTACGGAAATAGATTAGAAAGGTTATTAAGGGATTGTATGGATGGAACTCGTCAAAAATATTTAGGCGAAGAATTGCTAGAGGCTCAAAGTAAAATTACGAAAACAGCTATTCAAGGATTCTTGAGGGGTATCAGAAGTAAAAGTTTAAGAATTCATTTTGGAGTAAAATGTGACAAAAACATTCATGAAATAATTAATGAAGCAGTGGAAATGGACGAAGAAATAGTGAAAGGAAAAGTAAATCTTTCTGAAAACAACTTCGGGATTCAAAAGCAAACAAGAAAAGTATTTGTAACTAACCAAAAAACACCAGTAGTATGTTTTAATTGTGGAAAACCTGGCCATACTCGCAAGTGGTGTAGATCTGTACCAACCAATAATGTTGAAACCCCAGAGCAAACGATTGGAAAGTTTTGTTCATACTGCAAAAAGAAAGGTCATTTCATTTCACAATGTTATAAAAAGGCAAGGGTAGACAAAAACAAACCTTCAAATTATGAAAATCAAATTAATCAAAGTAACCAAGATGTTCCAAGTGTTCCAAATAACCATGTGCATCAACTCAGTAATTCTCGTTCTTTTCCTTCTAAATCTCACGAACAGCCAAACAAAGAAAATGAGATAAATGTTTCAGAGAGCCAAAATCTTTTAAACTCGAAACGACCGACATGGAACGGCGCACCATGTTCGGAACCATTAATTGCCCGCGCCAACCAGAACTAGTAGTCTTAAATTTAAATTCAGCGGCAAAAACAAAATTACCAACTTATAGCTTAAAACATTTCAGTTTTACGAAAGGTAGAGCTATCTTTTTAATTGATACCGGTTCTCAAATTAATCTAATAAAAGAAAAAGAAATTCAGAAAAATATCGAAATTGATAAAACTAAAATTTTTGACTTGAGGGGGATAGAGGGGATTCAAAAAGTTTCAACTTTAGGCGAAATTAAATTAATTATTAACAACGTAGTTACAATTTTACAAATAGTAGATAATGATTTTCCCTTAAAAGTCTCCGGTATTCTTGGGATGCCTTTTCTTCAAGCTCATAAAGCCAAGTTGACTTTTAACAAAGAAGTTCCTTTTTCAATCGAACTTGGAAACTCTGAAACAGAAATTTCGACTTTAGTTACCTTGCCTCGTAGAAGTAAAATTTTAGTAACAATTCCAGTTTTAAATTCAACTATTAAAACCGGATATTTTGAAAAGTTAAATAATGTTCCTCCTGGAATTTTTATTGGAGAAGCACTACTTACTCAGAAAAACGGATTTGCAAAAATCTTTGCTATTAATACAACTCAGAATCAAGTTCATTTAGATATTTCACCTGTTGAACTTCAAGAATTTAAAGAAGTTCCTCCTCGACTTCGTTCAGCTAAAACTGCCACTCCAGATTTGGGTCGTGCTCAGGCAGAAGCCACAAGATTTGCTAAATTAACAAAAGCATTAGATATGAGTAAATTAAATATGGAAGAAAGTACTAGTCTCATGACTCTTTTAAACGAATTTCCCTTTCAGTTTCATTTAAGTGGAGATAAATTATGTTCAGTTAAAGCCGTTACTCATAAAATTAATACTACAGATGAAATTCCGATTAATGTAAAGCAATACCGTTTTCCTGAAGTACATAAAGAAGAAATTCAAAAACAAGTCGGTGCACTTCTTGAAAATGAGATAATTCAACCTTCTTCTTCGCCATACAATTCTCCAGTTTGGATAGTGCCCAAAAAACCATCTCCTACCGGTCAAATTAAATGGAGAATGGTCATCGATTATCGCAAATTAAATGAAAAAACTATTAGAGATGCTTACCCGATTCCAAATATTATAGAAATTTTAGATAATCTCGGTGGAGCGAAATATTTCAGTACTCTTGATCTCGCTTCTGGCTTCCATCAAATTTTAGTTGATCCTGAATCTAAAGCAAAAACAGCTTTTTCAACTCCTAGAGGACATTTCGAATTTAATAGAATGCCCTTCGGGCTAAAAAACGCATCTAGTACATTTCCAAGAACAATGGATACAGTCCTTTCCGGTTTGCAAGGAACTGAATTATTGGTTTACATGGATGACATCGTGGTCTATTCTAGAACATTAAAAGAACATGAGTTAAGGTTGAAAAGATTACTAAGAAAACTTCAAAATTCAGGTTTAGCCTTACAACCAGAAAAATGCCACTTTTTCCGTAAAGATATAACTTACCTTGGTCATGTGATTACTGGAGATGGAGTAAAGCCTGATTCAAGTAAAATTTCTGCAGTAAGAGATTTCCCAGTTCCTCGTTCTGTTAAGAATATTAAACAATTTCTTGGTTTAGTCGGGTATTACCGTAGATTTATTAAAAACATGGCTTCTATTGCTAAACCGCTTACTGGTCTTCTTAAAAAGGACGTACCCTTTGTATTGGAAGAGGGGACCAAAAAAGCCTTTGAAACTCTAAAATTGTTATTAACGTCAGACCCGTTACTTCGTTATCCTGATTTTGGCGAACCATTCATTCTAACTACAGATGCTTCTAAATTCGCTCTTGCAGCCATCTTAAGTCAAGGCCAAATTGGTCGAGACCCTCCTGTCGCGTATGCCTCAAGGACCTTGAACTCCGCTGAAGTAGGTTATTCTGTAATTGAAAAAGAAATGTTAGCGATAGTTTTTGGCATAGAGTACTTTCGACCCTATCTTTATGGAAGACGTTTTACCGTAGTAACACATCATCAACCTTTAACTTGGGTAAAGAAATCCCAGAAACAGAGTTTGAGAATAGCAAAATGGGACGTCAGACTAAATGAATACGATTTTGAAATAGTATACAAACCTGGCAGAATGAACGCAAGTGCAGATGCTCTATCACGAAATCCTTGTCAAAATAATTCAACTAAAGATGTCTTCTTGAATTTAAATTCAGACAGTGTAGACTTAGAGCTGGAACAAATTGAAGGAAAAATTGAAAAAGTTTTTAGAATTGCCTATTCACCTGTAATGAATTCTATTACCAGTATAGTCAATGGCTCTGCTAGTGGGGCCGGTGCAACTAGGCCCGATGTGGTTGCCAACGTGGGAATATTCCCATCCGGGATCGTAAACTCAATAGAGTCATGGGCCGGTGCAACTAGGCCCAATGTGGTTGCTAAAAAGGGAGTCCCGTTAAGGGCGATCCCAGTCAGACAAACTGAAAAGTTTGGGGCCGACGTAACCAGGCCCGATGTGGTTACAAATGTGAAAGTCCCACTTGGGCATGTTTTGGGGGTGATTGCAGCTAGCCCCGAGAAGGCTGCCAACGAGGGAAAAATTCACCCTGGCAGATCCATTGTACCTGTTGAAGTCAATGTAATGACAAATGGCATTGAGTCCAATAATTCTCTGAATGATGTTCCAGTTCCTACCTTTTTGAAAACTAAAGATCACTTAATATCCAGAAGAGACAATATAGTCCACTTTGTATCTTTGGATTGCGTGCTAACTTCTAGTGTTAGTGAGGATCTTCGTGTCCGTAATAAAATTCCAATAGAATTCATTCGAAATCAAAATCTTGAGGTAGGAGATACCATGGTTTACCCTGACGGCCAACGGTCAATTTTCCATTTGTTCTACAAAAGAAATAATCAGGATGAAATACAATTAGAACACGTAATAAGTTGTTTTAAGACCTTAAAAGAGTTGCTTGATAGGCTCAATTTAGGAACTTTTAGTATTTCAAATTATGGAAACGATCTTGAACCTTTAGATTGGCCACATATTGAATCGTTGTTAAATAGAATCTTTAATTCTATGCAATACATAATAACAATTTGTTCCGGGGATGTCATTTACCCACTAGAAAGAGATAGACATAAGATTATTAAAGAATATCATGAGTCAATTGTTGGTGGACATAAAGGCATGAGTAAAGTATACGCACGAATCAGACAAGATTATTTTTGGCCAACGATGCGTAGAGAAATTTCAGACTTCATTCGGAGCTGTCATAATTGCCAAAGGAATAAAATTTTAGCTGCAAAAACCCGCCAACCTATGAAACTAACTGATACTCCCACCAGAGCTTTTGAGAAAATGGAGATGGACATTGTCGGTCCTCTTCCGATAACTAAAAAAGGAAATAGATATTTATTAACACTACAGGATAACTTAACAAAGTACTCTGATGCTATTCCATTACCTTGCATTGATTCCATCACGATAGCTACTGCCTTTGCCGAGCAATTTATTAGTAGATTTGGTTGCCCTCAGACTATTCATACCGATCAAGGTAGCAATTTTATTAGCAAGATAATGAAAAACTTTTGCCGTATTTTCAAGATTCAAAGACTTACCTCAACCGCTTTTCATCCTCAATCCCTGGGTTCGTTAGAGAGAGCTCATAGAGTATTTATAGAATATCTTAAACATTTTTGTTCAAAAAATGATTGGGATGAATTTATCCGTTTCGGAATTTTCTCCTATAACACATCTGTCCACGAAAGCACTGGTTTCACCCCCCACGAGTTAGTTTTTGGGGTTAAAGCCATAATACCATCAGAATTTGCGCACCAGACCGTACCAAAGACCTTTGTGGACCATTTTGACCAGCTGTTCAATAAAATTACATTTCTTCAATCCAAAGCAATTGAGAACCTTGGTAGGGCAAAGGAGAGAAGCAAAATTTGGTATGATAAGAACCGAAATCCGAAAATTTTTCATTGTGATCAAATTTACCTTCAAAAAGAAGTAAAAACCTCGAAGTTTGATTGTAATTGGCTAGGACCATTCCCAATTTCACGAGTCCTAGACAATCAAAATTTAGAAATCAATTTTGGAAATAATAAATTTAAAATTGTCCATGCTAATAAGGTAAAGCATGCTTGCATAAGGCTTGAGCCAGAACAAAATGATTAAATATACTGTTTACCTTGTAGAAGAACTTGTATTCGAACTCACCACACTCTTTGCTGTGCTCATCATTCGTTCCACGAACCTATTCGTTCCACGAACCTGAGTTTTTTGCATTATATAGCTTCACTCTTATTTAAATTATTAATTGTAATACACTTAGTTTTTTTTAATATAAATAGGATTGTAAAACTAGAAAAATTTCTTTTTAAAAAAGCTGTTTCTGCGAAACACTTTTTTTAAGAACAAGGGGAAAGGTGTTGCGAAACCGATCCTCGCGCCAATGAAATGTCGACCGAAAAACCAACTAAAACTGTAAATTACTTTACCGACAACGTTATTACCAATTCAAAGTTTAGAATGTAAATGTTAGGTCTTCTGATCAATAATTTCTCGAAGATCCCAAACATAAAATGAACATTTTTTATACTGATCGTCAATTTTGAAAGAGGCTCCTCAGAAACGAATCTAATATTCTCGACCTCTTTTGCTGAAGCCTCTCGACGAGAACGGACGTATCAATCCGAGTTCTAATAAACTTGAGACTTAATCAGTTTTCAAACTTTAAAACGAGTTTCTCTTTATTTTGCCGGAACGCTCTTACAAAGTAAAACTGCAATATTACACCAAAGAAGTTAACGCTTTTCTTGAAGAAAGGACCGTCTCCCAATCTGAATTCTCTGAAGAATTCCTGGCCGTTTTGAGCGTTCGCGCCTCATCCGAGGCTTGGAATCCGCAACAAAATTTTCAAAGAAAACCAGAACTTACGAGAAATACTCCAGAAACCAGTACCATAGATATTTCTCCTAATCAAACTGAGACTCTCGTTCCTGACTCAATCGAAAAATTAGTTGTTCAACCCACTCTAAAACAAAAATATTGGAGTCTTAGAACTATTAGAGAAATGATTCCAACTTTTGATGGAACTGTTTGTCCTTTACCTCTTTTCATTCAGCGTTGTCAACATCTTAGCTCCAAAATTGATCCAGAGGATGAACCTAAAATGGTAACTTATGTATTTGACAAAATAATAGGTTCAGCTGCCGAACTTTTATATAATAAACAAGTTCCTGAAACCGTTCAAGACATTTTAGATTCTCTTAAAGCCATTTATGCACCTCAGTTTGATCTAGATCAATTAGAGTCTAAATTCCAAACTATTATTCAAGAACCTAACGAAACAATGAGAAATTACGGAAATAGATTAGAAAGGTTATTAAGGGATTGTATGGATGGAACTCGTCAAAAATATTTAGGCGAAGAATTGCTAGAGGCTCAAAGTAAAATTACGAAAACAGCTATTCAAGGATTCTTGAGGGGTATCAGAAGTAAAAGTTTAAGAATTCATTTTGGAGTAAAATGTGACAAAAACATTCATGAAATAATTAATGAAGCAGTGGAAATGGACGAAGAAATAGTGAAAGGAAAAGTAAATCTTTCTGAAAACAACTTCGGGATTCAAAAGCAAACAAGAAAAGTATTTGTAACTAACCAAAAAACACCAGTAGTATGTTTTAATTGTGGAAAACCTGGCCATACTCGCAAGTGGTGTAGATCTGTACCAACCAATAATGTTGAAACCCCAGAGCAAACGATTGGAAAGTTTTGTTCATACTGCAAAAAGAAAGGTCATTTCATTTCACAATGTTATAAAAAGGCAAGGGTAGACAAAAACAAACCTTCAAATTATGAAAATCAAATTAATCAAAGTAACCAAGATGTTCCAAGTGTTCCAAATAACCATGTGCATCAACTCAGTAATTCTCGTTCTTTTCCTTCTAAATCTCACGAACAGCCAAACAAAGAAAATGAGATAAATGTTTCAGAGAGCCAAAATCTTTTAAACTCGAAACGACCGACATGGAACGGCGCACCATGTTCGGAACCATTAATTGCCCGCGCCAACCAGAACTAGTAGTCTTAAATTTAAATTCAGCGGCAAAAACAAAATTACCAACTTATAGCTTAAAACATTTCAGTTTTACGAAAGGTAGAGCTATCTTTTTAATTGATACCGGTTCTCAAATTAATCTAATAAAAGAAAAAGAAATTCAGAAAAATATCGAAATTGATAAAACTAAAATTTTTGACTTGAGGGGGATAGAGGGGATTCAAAAAGTTTCAACTTTAGGCGAAATTAAATTAATTATTAACAACGTAGTTACAATTTTACAAATAGTAGATAATGATTTTCCCTTAAAAGTCTCCGGTATTCTTGGGATGCCTTTTCTTCAAGCTCATAAAGCCAAGTTGACTTTTAACAAAGAAGTTCCTTTTTCAATCGAACTTGGAAACTCTGAAACAGAAATTTCGACTTTAGTTACCTTGCCTCGTAGAAGTAAAATTTTAGTAACAATTCCAGTTTTAAATTCAACTATTAAAACCGGATATTTTGAAAAGTTAAATAATGTTCCTCCTGGAATTTTTATTGGAGAAGCACTACTTACTCAGAAAAACGGATTTGCAAAAATCTTTGCTATTAATACAACTCAGAATCAAGTTCATTTAGATATTTCACCTGTTGAACTTCAAGAATTTAAAGAAGTTCCTCCTCGACTTCGTTCAGCTAAAACTGCCACTCCAGATTTGGGTCGTGCTCAGGCAGAAGCCACAAGATTTGCTAAATTAACAAAAGCATTAGATATGAGTAAATTAAATATGGAAGAAAGTACTAGTCTCATGACTCTTTTAAACGAATTTCCCTTTCAGTTTCATTTAAGTGGAGATAAATTATGTTCAGTTAAAGCCGTTACTCATAAAATTAATACTACAGATGAAATTCCGATTAATGTAAAGCAATACCGTTTTCCTGAAGTACATAAAGAAGAAATTCAAAAACAAGTCGGTGCACTTCTTGAAAATGAGATAATTCAACCTTCTTCTTCGCCATACAATTCTCCAGTTTGGATAGTGCCCAAAAAACCATCTCCTACCGGTCAAATTAAATGGAGAATGGTCATCGATTATCGCAAATTAAATGAAAAAACTATTAGAGATGCTTACCCGATTCCAAATATTATAGAAATTTTAGATAATCTCGGTGGAGCGAAATATTTCAGTACTCTTGATCTCGCTTCTGGCTTCCATCAAATTTTAGTTGATCCTGAATCTAAAGCAAAAACAGCTTTTTCAACTCCTAGAGGACATTTCGAATTTAATAGAATGCCCTTCGGGCTAAAAAACGCATCTAGTACATTTCCAAGAACAATGGATACAGTCCTTTCCGGTTTGCAAGGAACTGAATTATTGGTTTACATGGATGACATCGTGGTCTATTCTAGAACATTAAAAGAACATGAGTTAAGGTTGAAAAGATTACTAAGAAAACTTCAAAATTCAGGTTTAGCCTTACAACCAGAAAAATGCCACTTTTTCCGTAAAGATATAACTTACCTTGGTCATGTGATTACTGGAGATGGAGTAAAGCCTGATTCAAGTAAAATTTCTGCAGTAAGAGATTTCCCAGTTCCTCGTTCTGTTAAGAATATTAAACAATTTCTTGGTTTAGTCGGGTATTACCGTAGATTTATTAAAAACATGGCTTCTATTGCTAAACCGCTTACTGGTCTTCTTAAAAAGGACGTACCCTTTGTATTGGAAGAGGGGACCAAAAAAGCCTTTGAAACTCTAAAATTGTTATTAACGTCAGACCCGTTACTTCGTTATCCTGATTTTGGCGAACCATTCATTCTAACTACAGATGCTTCTAAATTCGCTCTTGCAGCCATCTTAAGTCAAGGCCAAATTGGTCGAGACCCTCCTGTCGCGTATGCCTCAAGGACCTTGAACTCCGCTGAAGTAGGTTATTCTGTAATTGAAAAAGAAATGTTAGCGATAGTTTTTGGCATAGAGTACTTTCGACCCTATCTTTATGGAAGACGTTTTACCGTAGTAACACATCATCAACCTTTAACTTGGGTAAAGAAATCCCAGAAACAGAGTTTGAGAATAGCAAAATGGGACGTCAGACTAAATGAATACGATTTTGAAATAGTATACAAACCTGGCAGAATGAACGCAAGTGCAGATGCTCTATCACGAAATCCTTGTCAAAATAATTCAACTAAAGATGTCTTCTTGAATTTAAATTCAGACAGTGTAGACTTAGAGCTGGAACAAATTGAAGGAAAAATTGAGAAAGTTTTTAGAATTGCCTATTCACCTGTAATGAATTCTATTACCAGTATAGTCAATGGCTCTGCTAAAAATTTTACTTCTACGAGGCAAGGTAACTAAAGTCGAAATTTCTGTTTCAGAGTTTCCAAGTTCGATTGAAAAAGGAACTTCTTTGTTAAAAGTCAACTTGGCTTTATGAGCTTGAAGAAAAGGCATCCCAAGAATACCGGAGACTTTTAAGGGAAAATCATTATCTACTATTTGTAAAATTGTAACTACGTTGTTAATAATTAATTTAATTTCGCCTAAAGTTGAAACTTTTTGAATCCCCTCTATCCCCCTCAAGTCAAAAATTTTAGTTTTATCAATTTCGATATTTTTCTGAATTTCTTTTTCTTTTATTAGATTAATTTGAGAACCGGTATCAATTAAAAAGATAGCTCTACCTTTCGTAAAACTGAAATGTTTTAAGCTATAAGTTGGTAATTTTGTTTTTGCCGCTGAATTTAAATTTAAGACTACTAGTTCTGGTTGGCGCGGGCAATTAATGGTTCCGAACATGGTGCGCCGTTCCATGTCGGTCGTTTCGAGTTTAAAAGATTTTGGCTCTCTGAAACATTTATCTCATTTTCTTTGTTTGGCTGTTCGTGAGATTTAGAAGGAAAAGAACGAGAATTACTGAGTTGATGCACATGGTTATTTGGAACACTTGGAACATCTTGGTTACTTTGATTAATTTGATTTTCATAATTTGAAGGTTTGTTTTTGTCTACCCTTGCCTTTTTATAACATTGTGAAATGAAATGACCTTTCTTTTTGCAGTATGAACAAAACTTTCCAATCGTTTGCTCTGGGGTTTCAACATTATTGGTTGGTACAGATCTACACCACTTGCGAGTATGGCCAGGTTTTCCACAATTAAAACATACTACTGGTGTTTTTTGGTTAGTTACAAATACTTTTCTTGTTTGCTTTTGAATCCCGAAGTTGTTTTCAGAAAGATTTACTTTTCCTTTCACTATTTCTTCGTCCATTTCCACTGCTTCATTAATTATTTCATGAATGTTTTTGTCACATTTTACTCCAAAATGAATTCTTAAACTTTTACTTCTGATACCCCTCAAGAATCCTTGAATAGCTGTTTTCGTAATTTTACTTTGAGCCTCTAGCAATTCTTCGCCTAAATATTTTTGACGAGTTCCATCCATACAATCCCTTAATAACCTTTCTAATCTATTTCCGTAATTTCTCATTGTTTCGTTAGGTTCTTGAATAATAGTTTGGAATTTAGACTCTAATTGATCTAGATCAAACTGAGGTGCATAAATGGCTTTAAGAGAATCTAAAATGTCTTGAACGGTTTCAGGAACTTGTTTATTATATAAAAGTTCGGCAGCTGAACCTATTATTTTGTCAAATACATAAGTTACCATTTTAGGTTCATCCTCTGGATCAATTTTGGAGCTAAGATGTTGACAACGCTGAATGAAAAGAGGTAAAGGACAAACAGTTCCATCAAAAGTTGGAATCATTTCTCTAATAGTTCTAAGACTCCAATATTTTTGTTTTAGAGTGGGTTGAACAACTAATTTTTCGATTGAGTCAGGAACGAGAGTCTCAGTTTGATTAGGAGAAATATCTATGGTACTGGTTTCTGGAGTATTTCTCGTAAGTTCTGGTTTTCTTTGAAAATTTTGTTGCGGATTCCAAGCCTCGGATGAGGCGCGAACGCTCAAAACGGCCAGGAATTCTTCAGAGAATTCAGATTGGGAGACGGTCCTTTCTTCAAGAAAAGCGTTAACTTCTTTGGTGTAATATTGCAGTTTTACTTTGTAAGAGCGTTCCGGCAAAATAAAGAGAAACTCGTTTTAAAGTTTGAAAACTGATTAAGTCTCAAGTTTATTAGAACTCGGATTGATACGTCCGTTCTCGTCGAGAGGCTTCAGCAAAAGAGGTCGAGAATATTAGATTCGTTTCTGAGGAGCCTCTTTCAAAATTGACGATCAGTATAAAAAATGTTCATTTTATGTTTGGGATCTTCGAGAAATTATTGATCAGAAGACCTAACATTTACATTCTAAACTTTGAATTGGTAATAACGTTGTCGGTAAAGTAATTTACAGTTTTAGTTGGTTTTTCGGTCGACATTTCATTGGCGCGAGGATCGGTTTCGCAACACCTTTCCCCTTGTTCTTAAAAAAAGTGTTTCGCAGAAACAGCTTTTTTAAAAAGAAATTTTTCTAGTTTTACAATCCTATTTATATTAAAAAAAACTAAGTGTATTACAATTAATAATTTAAATAAGAGTGAAGCTATATAATGCAAAAAACTCAGGTTCGTGGAACGAATAGGTTCGTGGAACGAATGATGAGCACAGCAAAGAGTGTGGTGAGTTCGAATACAAGTTCTTCTACAAGGTAAACAGTATATTTAATCATTTTGTTCTGGCTCAAGCCTTATGCAAGCATGCTTTACCTTATTAGCATGGACAATTTTAAATTTATTATTTCCAAAATTGATTTCTAAATTTTGATTGTCTAGGACTCGTGAAATTGGGAATGGTCCTAGCCAATTACAATCAAACTTCGAGGTTTTTACTTCTTTTTGAAGGTAAATTTGATCACAATGAAAAATTTTCGGATTTCGGTTCTTATCATACCAAATTTTGCTTCTCTCCTTTGCCCTACCAAGGTTCTCAATTGCTTTGGATTGAAGAAATGTAATTTTATTGAACAGCTGGTCAAAATGGTCCACAAAGGTCTTTGGTACGGTCTGGTGCGCAAATTCTGATGGTATTATGGCTTTAACCCCAAAAACTAACTCGTGGGGGGTGAAACCAGTGCTTTCGTGGACAGATGTGTTATAGGAGAAAATTCCGAAACGGATAAATTCATCCCAATCATTTTTTGAACAAAAATGTTTAAGATATTCTATAAATACTCTATGAGCTCTCTCTAACGAACCCAGGGATTGAGGATGAAAAGCGGTTGAGGTAAGTCTTTGAATCTTGAAAATACGGCAAAAGTTTTTCATTATCTTGCTAATAAAATTGCTACCTTGATCGGTATGAATAGTCTGAGGGCAACCAAATCTACTAATAAATTGCTCGGCAAAGGCAGTAGCTATCGTGATGGAATCAATGCAAGGTAATGGAATAGCATCAGAGTACTTTGTTAAGTTATCCTGTAGTGTTAATAAATATCTATTTCCTTTTTTAGTTATCGGAAGAGGACCGACAATGTCCATCTCCATTTTCTCAAAAGCTCTGGTGGGAGTATCAGTTAGTTTCATAGGTTGGCGGGTTTTTGCAGCTAAAATTTTATTCCTTTGGCAATTATGACAGCTCCGAATGAAGTCTGAAATTTCTCTACGCATCGTTGGCCAAAAATAATCTTGTCTGATTCGTGCGTATACTTTACTCATGCCTTTATGTCCACCAACAATTGACTCATGATATTCTTTAATAATCTTATGTCTATCTCTTTCTAGTGGGTAAATGACATCCCCGGAACAAATTGTTATTATGTATTGCATAGAATTAAAGATTCTATTTAACAACGATTCAATATGTGGCCAATCTAAAGGTTCAAGATCGTTTCCATAATTTGAAATACTAAAAGTTCCTAAATTGAGCCTATCAAGCAACTCTTTTAAGGTCTTAAAACAACTTATTACGTGTTCTAATTGTATTTCATCCTGATTATTTCTTTTGTAGAACAAATGGAAAATTGACCGTTGGCCGTCAGGGTAAACCATGGTATCTCCTACCTCAAGATTTTGATTTCGAATGAATTCTATTGGAATTTTATTACGGACACGAAGATCCTCACTAACACTAGAAGTTAGCACGCAATCCAAAGATACAAAGTGGACTATATTGTCTCTTCTGGATATTAAGTGATCTTTAGTTTTCAAAAAGGTAGGAACTGGAACATCATTCAGAGAATTATTGGACTCAATGCCATTTGTCATTACATTGACTTCAACAGGTACAATGGATCTGCCAGGGTGAATTTTTCCCTCGTTGGCAGCCTTCTCGGGGCTAGCTGCAATCACCCCCAAAACATGCCCAAGTGGGACTTTCACATTTGTAACCACATCGGGCCTGGTTACGTCGGCCCCAAACTTTTCAGTTTGTCTGACTGGGATCGCCCTTAACGGGACTCCCTTTTTAGCAACCACATTGGGCCTAGTTGCACCGGCCCATGACTCTATTGAGTTTACGATCCCGGATGGGAATATTCCCACGTTGGCAACCACATCGGGCCTAGTTGCACCGGCCCCACTAGCAGAGCCATTGACTATACTGGTAATAGAATTCATTACAGGTGAATAGGCAATTCTAAAAACTTTTTCAATTTTTCCTTCAATTTGTTCCAGCTCTAAGTCTACACTGTCTGAATTTAAATTCAAGAAGACATCTTTAGTTGAATTATTTTGACAAGGATTTCGTGATAGAGCATCTGCACTTGCGTTCATTCTGCCAGGTTTGTATACTATTTCAAAATCGTATTCATTTAGTCTGACGTCCCATTTTGCTATTCTCAAACTCTGTTTCTGGGATTTCTTTACCCAAGTTAAAGGTTGATGATGTGTTACTACGGTAAAACGTCTTCCATAAAGATAGGGTCGAAAGTACTCTATGCCAAAAACTATCGCTAACATTTCTTTTTCAATTACAGAATAACCTACTTCAGCGGAGTTCAAGGTCCTTGAGGCATACGCGACAGGAGGGTCTCGACCAATTTGGCCTTGACTTAAGATGGCTGCAAGAGCGAATTTAGAAGCATCTGTAGTTAGAATGAATGGTTCGCCAAAATCAGGATAACGAAGTAACGGGTCTGACGTTAATAACAATTTTAGAGTTTCAAAGGCTTTTTTGGTCCCCTCTTCCAATACAAAGGGTACGTCCTTTTTAAGAAGACCAGTAAGCGGTTTAGCAATAGAAGCCATGTTTTTAATAAATCTACGGTAATACCCGACTAAACCAAGAAATTGTTTAATATTCTTAACAGAACGAGGAACTGGGAAATCTCTTACTGCAGAAATTTTACTTGAATCAGGCTTTACTCCATCTCCAGTAATCACATGACCAAGGTAAGTTATATCTTTACGGAAAAAGTGGCATTTTTCTGGTTGTAAGGCTAAACCTGAATTTTGAAGTTTTCTTAGTAATCTTTTCAACCTTAACTCATGTTCTTTTAATGTTCTAGAATAGACCACGATGTCATCCATGTAAACCAATAATTCAGTTCCTTGCAAACCGGAAAGGACTGTATCCATTGTTCTTGGAAATGTACTAGATGCGTTTTTTAGCCCGAAGGGCATTCTATTAAATTCGAAATGTCCTCTAGGAGTTGAAAAAGCTGTTTTTGCTTTAGATTCAGGATCAACTAAAATTTGATGGAAGCCAGAAGCGAGATCAAGAGTACTGAAATATTTCGCTCCACCGAGATTATCTAAAATTTCTATAATATTTGGAATCGGGTAAGCATCTCTAATAGTTTTTTCATTTAATTTGCGATAATCGATGACCATTCTCCATTTAATTTGACCGGTAGGAGATGGTTTTTTGGGCACTATCCAAACTGGAGAATTGTATAGCGAAGAAGAAGGTTGAATTATCTCATTTTCAAGAAGTGCACCGACTTGTTTTTGAATTTCTTCTTTATGTACTTCAGGAAAACGGTATTGCTTTACATTAATCGGAATTTCATCTGTAGTATTAATTTTATGAGTAACGGCTTTAACTGAACATAATTTATCTCCACTTAAATGAAACTGAAAGGGAAATTCGTTTAAAAGAGTCATGAGACTAGTACTTTCTTCCATATTTAATTTACTCATATCTAATGCTTTTGTTAATTTAGCAAATCTTGTGGCTTCTGCCTGAGCACGACCCAAATCTGGAGTGGCAGTTTTAGCTGAACGAAGTCGAGGAGGAACTTCTTTAAATTCTTGAAGTTCAACAGGTGAAATATCTAAATGAACTTGATTCTGAGTTGTATTAATAGCAAAGATTTTTGCAAATCCGTTTTTCTGAGTAAGTAGTGCTTCTCCAATAAAAATTCCAGGAGGAACATTATTTAACTTTTCAAAATATCCGGTTTTAATAGTTGAATTTAAAACTGGAATTGTTACTAAAATTTTACTTCTACGAGGCAAGGTAACTAAAGTCGAAATTTCTGTTTCAGAGTTTCCAAGTTCGATTGAAAAAGGAACTTCTTTGTTAAAAGTCAACTTGGCTTTATGAGCTTGAAGAAAAGGCATCCCAAGAATACCGGAGACTTTTAAGGGAAAATCATTATCTACTATTTGTAAAATTGTAACTACGTTGTTAATAATTAATTTAATTTCGCCTAAAGTTGAAACTTTTTGAATCCCCTCTATCCCCCTCAAGTCAAAAATTTTAGTTTTATCAATTTCGATATTTTTCTGAATTTCTTTTTCTTTTATTAGATTAATTTGAGAACCGGTATCAATTAAAAAGATAGCTCTACCTTTCGTAAAACTGAAATGTTTTAAGCTATAAGTTGGTAATTTTGTTTTTGCCGCTGAATTTAAATTTAAGACTACTAGTTCTGGTTGGCGCGGGCAATTAATGGTTCCGAACATGGTGCGCCGTTCCATGTCGGTCGTTTCGAGTTTAAAAGATTTTGGCTCTCTGAAACATTTATCTCATTTTCTTTGTTTGGCTGTTCGTGAGATTTAGAAGGAAAAGAACGAGAATTACTGAGTTGATGCACATGGTTATTTGGAACACTTGGAACATCTTGGTTACTTTGATTAATTTGATTTTCATAATTTGAAGGTTTGTTTTTGTCTACCCTTGCCTTTTTATAACATTGTGAAATGAAATGACCTTTCTTTTTGCAGTATGAACAAAACTTTCCAATCGTTTGCTCTGGGGTTTCAACATTATTGGTTGGTACAGATCTACACCACTTGCGAGTATGGCCAGGTTTTCCACAATTAAAACATACTACTGGTGTTTTTTGGTTAGTTACAAATACTTTTCTTGTTTGCTTTTGAATCCCGAAGTTGTTTTCAGAAAGATTTACTTTTCCTTTCACTATTTCTTCGTCCATTTCCACTGCTTCATTAATTATTTCATGAATGTTTTTGTCACATTTTACTCCAAAATGAATTCTTAAACTTTTACTTCTGATACCCCTCAAGAATCCTTGAATAGCTGTTTTCGTAATTTTACTTTGAGCCTCTAGCAATTCTTCGCCTAAATATTTTTGACGAGTTCCATCCATACAATCCCTTAATAACCTTTCTAATCTATTTCCGTAATTTCTCATTGTTTCGTTAGGTTCTTGAATAATAGTTTGGAATTTAGACTCTAATTGATCTAGATCAAACTGAGGTGCATAAATGGCTTTAAGAGAATCTAAAATGTCTTGAACGGTTTCAGGAACTTGTTTATTATATAAAAGTTCGGCAGCTGAACCTATTATTTTGTCAAATACATAAGTTACCATTTTAGGTTCATCCTCTGGATCAATTTTGGAGCTAAGATGTTGACAACGCTGAATGAAAAGAGGTAAAGGACAAACAGTTCCATCAAAAGTTGGAATCATTTCTCTAATAGTTCTAAGACTCCAATATTTTTGTTTTAGAGTGGGTTGAACAACTAATTTTTCGATTGAGTCAGGAACGAGAGTCTCAGTTTGATTAGGAGAAATATCTATGGTACTGGTTTCTGGAGTATTTCTCGTAAGTTCTGGTTTTCTTTGAAAATTTTGTTGCGGATTCCAAGCCTCGGATGAGGCGCGAACGCTCAAAACGGCCAGGAATTCTTCAGAGAATTCAGATTGGGAGACGGTCCTTTCTTCAAGAAAAGCGTTAACTTCTTTGGTGTAATATTGCAGTTTTACTTTGTAAGAGCGTTCCGGCAAAATAAAGAGAAACTCGTTTTAAAGTTTGAAAACTGATTAAGTCTCAAGTTTATTAGAACTCGGATTGATACGTCCGTTCTCGTCGAGAGGCTTCAGCAAAAGAGGTCGAGAATATTAGACCCCCCCCCCCCCCCGACATTAAAATGTTAAAAAATGCGCCAAGTAGTTTTGTCTACCTCTCTACAGTTTAATCCCACAGCAAAATTTACCAAAAATATAAACGGATATCATTCAAAAGCCAAGCCAATCATCAAAATTAACAAAAAAATTAATCAAATTCCAAAACAATCAAAATTAAATAAAATAAAATAAAGTCTACAAAAATGGCAAACTGGCTGCGTGGAAACGTGATGTAATTAAGACCGAGACAAAACACCCCTCTATCGTCATTCGCATGGCCAGTTTGCCAAGTTTTTGTAGACTTTATTTTATTTTATTTAATTTTGATTGTTTTGGAATTTGATTAATTTTTTTGTTAATTTTGATGATTGGCTTGGCTTTTGAATGATATCCGTTTATATTTTTGGTAAATTTTGCTGTGGGATTAAACTGTAGAGAGGTAGACAAAACTACTTGGCGCATTTTTTAACATTTTAATGTCGGGGGGGGGGGTGTTGGGGGGGGGGCTGATATCATGCATTTTTGGTCGTTCATTCAAGAATATATTCTCTATTTATTACAGTATGTAACATAGCCATATCCCCAAATGACACATGATTGGTAATCATTGCTTGCTTCTGTCATTTTAGCCCTTTAGCTTAAGCATTCCTTGAACTGTGAACTTGACAATCATGATGCACGTAAATGAATTAGATGAATAAGACTGTGTATGAGTATGTCGCATGATTAATTGTAAAGATTCTAAAGCGATACACTCAAAACGCAGCCTAATTTATGTAATTTATTTTGGTGTATCTTTACTGTCAAGTTCGCAGCTAAAGGAACGCTTCAGCTAAATCAGCTAAAGTGATGTAAGTAAGCAACTAAAGGTTGTGCGTACGTTGAGTTGCGTACTTGACAGTCTAAAATCCTGACTGTCAAATGTGTAATTCAAGGAGTGCACAATCTTTAATGCTGCAGTTTTCTATAAGCAACTACTGACAATGGCTAGTAGTAACAAAACTATAAGCAAGTATCGATTACCAATAGCCATATCATATGATTGGCCCCAATGACATATGATTGGTAATCACTGCTTGCTTATGTCATTTCAGCTCTTTAGCTCAAGCATTCCTTGAACTGCGAACCTGACAGTCACGATGCACTTAAATGAATTAGATGAATTAGACTGCGTATGAGTGTGTCGCATGATTAATTATAAATCATATGCAGACTAATTTATCTAATTTTTGAATGTACCTTGACTGTCAAGCTCGCAGCTCATGGAACGCTTCAGCTAAGGAGCTAAAACAATCATGCACCGTTTGAGGTTATTAGTATCTGTTCATCAAATCGCAACACTTTGAATTCTGCGCTCCCCGAGCTATGCACTTAGTAGTCATCATCAAGGCACACCAAGATTAAGAGTGCGTATGTGAGAATAACTTATCTTCATACACACTTTAATTTTAGAGTATCTAGACTGTTAAGTGTGTAACTCAAGGAGTCCACAATCGTTAATTAATGCTGAAGTTTCCTATAAGCAAGTACTACACACTTGACAACCAAATACAGCGATTTGTGAGCCACAGACTTCTCACTCTTAGGACTTTTCATAATCATAATTCGCAATAATCACAAGATCACAGAGACAGGGGCAAGTACAGTACAGCATGCACCATTTGAGGATATTAGCACCTGTTCATCAAATCGCAACACTTTGAATTCTGCGCTCCCTGAGCTATGCACTTAGCAGTCATCATCAAGGTACAGCAAGGTTAAGAGTGCGTCTGTGAGAATAGCTTATCTTCATACACACTTTAATGAATTTTAGAGTATCTAGACTGTTACGTGCGTAACTCAAGGAGTCCACAATCGTTAATTAATGCTCAAGTTTTCTATAAGCAAGTGCTGCACACTTGACAACCAAATGCAGCGATTTGTGAGTCACGGACTTCTCACTTTTAGGACTTTTCATAATCATAATTCGCAATAATCACAAGATCACAGAGCGAGGGGCAAGTACAGTACAGTGTTTTATTAATAAATAACGTACAGTACAGTGTTTTATTAATGATTTATCACATAGCATTCACACCTAACCAGCCATCGCGTATGACACATAACCAGCCATGGTGTAAAACATAATAGTCTGCTATGGTATAAAACCATGTTACCTGCGCAGCACTCTGTAGCACTTCGCGGTGGCGCCCGCTCGCGTGAAACACGTGAGAGTAACATTTTTAGGAATTGTATAAAACCGGACGATGAAACTCTTAATCCGCTTTGCCTTTTCCACGAGAAAAATAAAACAGGAAATTCATATCTCCGGAACGGCTGGACCGATCCACATGATTCTTGGCTCATTGGATTCAGAAAAATCAACGATGAAATACAAAATTCTGAAATAAATTCTTGGGGCTCTAACTTTCGCATAAATCGAGGTGAAAGTTTGGTAACTAAGGATAACAGCTAGTGTTCGGGATAATATAGCCTCGGCTGTCGCGCGCCGGAGTGTCATATATATATGGAGAGGGAACTTCTACTTGGCGCGAGACTCTACCGAGTCTCCTGATTCGTTTCTGAGGAGCCTCTTTCAAAATTGACGATCAGTATAAAAAATGTTCATTTTATGTTTGGGATCTTCGAGAAATTATTGATCAGAAGACCTAACATTTACATTCTAAACTTTGAATTGGTAATAACGTTGTCGGTAAAGTAATTTACAGTTTTAGTTGGTTTTTCGGTCGACATTTCATTGGCGCGAGGATCGGTTTCGCAACACCTTTCCCCTTGTTCTTAAAAAAAGTGTTTCGCAGAAACAGCTTTTTTAAAAAGAAATTTTTCTAGTTTTACAATCCTATTTATATTAAAAAAAACTAAATGTATTACAATTAATAATTTAAATAAGAGTGAAGCTATATAATGCAAAAAACTCAGGTTCGTGGAACGAATAGGTTCGTGGAACGAATGATGAGCACAGCAAAGAGTGTGGTGAGTTCGAATACAAGTTCTTCTACAAGGTAAACAGTATATTTAATCATTTTGTTCTGGCTCAAGCCTTATGCAAGCATGCTTTACCTTATTAGCATGGACAATTTTAAATTTATTATTTCCAAAATTGATTGTCTAGGACTCGTGAAATTGGGAATGGTCCTAGCCAATTACAATCAAACTTCGAGGTTTTTACTTCTTTTTGAAGGTAAATTTGATCTCCACAATGAAAAATTTTCGGATTTCGGTTCTTATCATACCAAATTTTGCTTCTCTCCTTTGCCCTACCAAGGTTCTCAATTGCTTTGGATTGAAGAAATGTAATTTTATTGAACAGCTGGTCAAAATGGTCCACAAAGGTCTTTGGTACGGTCTGGTGCGCAAATTCTGATGGTATTATGGCTTTAACCCCAAAAACTAACTCGTGGGGGGTGAAACCAGTGCTTTCGTGGACAGATGTGTTATAGGAGAAAATTCCGAAACGGATAAATTCATCCCAATCATTTTTTGAACAAAAATGTTTAAGATATTCTATAAATACTCTATGAGCTCTCTCTAACGAACCCAGGGATTGAGGATGAAAAGCGGTTGAGGTAAGTCTTTGAATCTTGAAAATACGGCAAAAGTTTTTCATTATCTTGCTAATAAAATTGCTACCTTGATCGGTATGAATAGTCTGAGGGCAACCAAATCTACTAATAAATTGCTCGGCAAAGGCAGTAGCTATCGCGATGGAATCAATGCAAGGTAATGGAATAGCATCAGAGTACTTTGTTAAGTTATCCTGTAGTGTTAATAAATATCTATTTCCTTTTTTAGTTATCGGAAGAGGACCGACAATGTCCATCTCCATTTTCTCAAAAGCTCTGGTGGGAGTATCAGTTAGTTTCATAGGTTGGCGGGTTTTTGCAGCTAAAATTTTATTCCTTTGGCAATTATGACAGCTCCGAATGAAGTCTGAAATTTCTCTACGCATCGTTGGCCAAAAATAATCTTGTCTGATTCGTGCGTATACTTTACTCATGCCTTTATGTCCACCAACAATTGACTCATGATATTCTTTAATAATCTTATGTCTATCTCTTTCTAGTGGGTAAATGACATCCCCGGAACAAATTGTTATTATGTATTGCATAGAATTAAAGATTCTATTTAACAACGATTCAATATGTGGCCAATCTAAAGGTTCAAGATCGTTTCCATAATTTGAAATACTAAAAGTTCCTAAATTGAGCCTATCAAGCAACTCTTTTAAGGTCTTAAAACAACTTATTACGTGTTCTAATTGTATTTCATCCTGATTATTTCTTTTGTAGAACAAATGGAAAATTGACCGTTGGCCGTCAGGGTAAACCATGGTATCTCCTACCTCAAGATTTTGATTTCGAATGAATTCTATTGGAATTTTATTACGGACACGAAGATCCTCACTAACACTAGAAGTTAGCACGCAATCCAAAGATACAAAGTGGACTATATTGTCTCTTCTGGATATTAAGTGATCTTTAGTTTTCAAAAAGGTAGGAACTGGAACATCATTCAGAGAATTATTGGACTCAATGCCATTTGTCATTACATTGACTTCAACAAGTACAATGGATCTGCCAGGGTGAATTTTTCCCTCGTTGGCAGCCTTCTCGGGGCTAGCTGCAATCACCCCCAAAACATGCCCAAGTGGGACTTTCACATTTGTAACCACATCGGGCCTGGTTACGACGGCCCCAAACTTTTCAGTTTGTCTGACTGGGATCGCCCTTAACGGGACTCCCTTTTTAGCAACCACATTGGGCCTAGTTGCACCGGCCCATGACTCTATTGAGTTTACGATCCCGGATGGGAATATTCCCACGTTGGCAACCACATCGGGCCTAGTTGCACCGGCCCCACTAGCAGAGCCATTGACTATACTGGTAATAGAATTCATTACAGGTGAATAGGCAATTCTAAAAACTTTCTCAATTTTTCCTTCAATTTGTTCCAGCTCTAAGTCTACATTGTCTGAATTTAAATTCAAGAAGACATCTTTAGTTGAATTATTTTGACAAGGATTTCGTGATAGAGCATCTGCATTTGCGTTCATTCTGCCAGGTTTGTATACTATTTCAAAATCGTATTCATTTAGTCTGACGTCCCATTTTGCTATTCTCAAACTCTGTTTCTGGGATTTCTTTACCCAAGTTAAAGGTTGATGATCTGTTACTACGGTAAAACGTCTTCCATAAAGATAGGGTCGAAAGTACTCTATGCCAAAAACTATCGCTAACATTTCTTTTTCAATTACAGAATAACCTACTTCAGCGGAGTTCAAGGTGCTTGAGGCATACGCGACAGGAGGGTCTCGACCAATTTGGCCTTGACTTAAGATGGCTCCAAGAGCGAATTTAGAAGCATCTGTAGTTAGAATGAATGGTTCGCCAAAATCAGGATAACGAAGTAACGGGTCTGACGTTAATAACAATTTTACAGTTTCAAAGGCGTTTTGGGTCCCCTCTTCCAATACAAAGGGTACGTCCTTTTTAAGAAGAGCAGTAAGCGGTTTAGCAATAGAAGCCATGTTTTTAATAAATCTACGGTAATACCCGACTAAACCAAGAAATTGTTTAATATTCTTAACAGAACGAGGAACTGGGAAATCTCTTACTGCAGAAATTTTACTTGAATCAGACTTTACTCCATCTCCAGTAATCACATGACCAAGGTAAGTTATATCTTTACGGAAAAAGTGGCATTTTTCTGGTTGTAAGGCTAAACCTGAATTTTGAAGTCTTCTTAGTAATCTTTTCAACCTTAACTCATGTTCTTTTAATGTTCTAGAATAGACCACGATGTCATCCATGTAAACCAATAATTCAGTTCCTTGCAAACCGGAAAGGACTGTATCCATTGTTCTTTGAAATATACTAGGGGCTAGACTCCGCATGGTAGAGGCGCTACTTTACCGGCTCAAATGGCCGAAAATATGGGTCCGCGCCGTGAAATCCTACGGGCTTATATGACATGATTTTGGATTGGGAATGGTCTCAATCGATAGATAAAAGATCAATACAGGCGGCTACGTTGGCGGTTTTCCAAGTTTATGTCGCTTTATAGTCATATCAATGTGCTAAAAGTTGTCAAAACCGCGCTGAGGAAGCCTTTTACACAGGGGTTTTTGTAACACAGTAAGGGGATTTTTCAAAAATCCGCCAACGTAGCCGCCTGTACTAATCTTTTATCTATCGATTGAGACCATTCCCAATCCAAAATCATGTCATATAAGCCCGTAGGATTTCACGGCGCGAAGTGGGATTTTTGGCGTGCTGAAGCCATGTTGTTGATATGCAGAGCGGTCTAGCTGAGTACTTTAGTTCGACGAGCGCGAACGAGATGGCGCCTAAGTGAAAGGGTTTTTCTGCTAAACCAAAGCTGTCTGACAGCAACTTGTGGGGTTAGGCATATACGCGACACATAACGGGCATTCTTATGAAATATGTTTTTAGAAGAACTCCTATTCTTACCAGCATATAGTGATTTGTATTACGATCCTGACGTTTTCTGATGTTATGAAATTGTGTTATTTTTCAGTAATACTAATGTTTCAATACAGGGCCTGGTGCTACACGTTTTCATAGTACTTTTCAGATGCAGTGGCTTATGACAATGAAAGGTTCATTTTATAATTTTGGTGTCTGTAATTATAGTATAAAATGTTAGAAACTTAGTCGTATCCTCCCCATGTACGGATTTAGTTGGTGTAATTCTTATACAGTCACTTAGTAATTAGGGTTCCAGAAATCTAAATTCAATGAAATTATAACAGCACTCCTAAAACTGAAAATTCTTCTAGCGTTTCGGTGTTTGACATTGGGTATCCCTGCACCGGATACTTTGATCAAGATTTCATCTTGCTTTATAATAAGACTAATACTGTGATGATGAATCAGTATTTTTATTCAAAGCTGTGTCTCCGGACCTGAAACATCCTTATGGATGCATTGAAAAATATCCATAGGTTTGAAACTATTGTGCATTTATGTATTGCATGCAACTGGAGCACCAAAGTTCACTACGCAGCGGGCATTCAGTTCTTGTTACCCCATCTCTGATACAACACACACAAATTGAAAGACTAACTATTCTGCATCTATGTAGCAAAAAGCCTTTTGTGCTCTACTCAGGTAGAACTGACTTTATGTAATTGATTTGATTCTACATATATGCCAAATCATATACACAGGCAGGTGTCTATGTTACAGTCGCTGTAATACCAAAAGAATGTCCATATCGAATCACACATCAAAAATTTATATATACACACACCTATGTCTGAGGTACTATGGTGCATTTCGATCTTATAGAAGCATTTGATGTGTGCTTCGATGGGACATTCAAAAGGAGAAAAGGAAAAGGAGGGAGAGGTAATTGAAAGAATCTTTTCTTATATGAAAGTTATATTACTAAACACACATACAAATAAAAAAACACGCACGCACATTATACAAATAAAAAGCCATGCACACACATTACACAAATAAAAAGACAGGCACACACATAAAAATAAAAAAACAGGCACGCATATGATACAAATAAAAATACACAAACACACACGCACACATTCATACAAATAAAAATGCACACACATTAAATCTTATACACTACTTTATATATATTTCCCCCAATGCCGCCGACTTGGGGGACTTGGGGCACTTGGGGGACTCCACCGCCGCTTCCACCTCCACCGCCGCTTCCGCCTCCGCCCCCGCTTGGACCTCCGCCACCGCCTCCGCCTCCGCCTCCGCTTCCGCCTCCGCCACCGCTTCTCCCGCCGCTTCTCCCACCGCTTCTATTAGCGCCGCCGCGGTGCGACCTCTGGCCCCTCCGGAACCGCATGGCCCTCACCTCCCGCTGCAAGCTTCTGACCTGTAATGTAAAAGATCAAACAACATTACATATTTGATTTGTCGAAACACAAATTTGGAAGGAATGCATTGATGGAAGTGTTCACGTACCATTCGTGTCAGTGCTTCATCACGCCGGCGTGGGGGTGTGCGCTCCCGTCGCCGCTCAGGTGGCCGCACACCCACCAGCCGGGGTTCACCGGCTGTCCCCCGATCCCTGAAACTCGACGACGGGCGCCTGTCGCCCCTTGAGCGGGAGCGGGTGCGGGGGCGACTTCGCTCGCGGCGCAGGTCGCGATGTCGCTCCCGGCGCCGGTCACGAGTTGTTGCCTCCCGGTGCCGGTCACGAGATGTGGCCTCCCGGTGCCGGTGGCGATGGTTTTGATGCTCACCGAGAGCCGGCCACTCGCTCGGTAGTGTCCGGGCTCGGGAGCGCGAGTCGCGCGAACAGCGTCTGCAGGTATTCATCTGAAATCGAAGAAAGAAGTATAATTAGTTATTGTTCGCAAAAGGAACTTACAATAAGTCAGAATGTAAGATCTCTATGTAGGGTTATTTGCACCATGCTTTATTGCGTTGTTTGCCATCGCGTAGAAAGAAATATTGTATGATTCCTCAGCATACGAGCATACCCTCAATAATGCGCCCGTGGAGAGTCTTACATAGTTCATGAAACAGCTGTACCAAGAGTTATAGGACAGAAATTGTGAACCTCCGTTCTTCGAAGAGTATTTCCCGGGGGCTTTCCTTCCTAATTATTTCAAGACGTCTCGTTCCCGAGATAAGAGACATGAACTAACAGTAGGCATGGCCACGTGCATGAATCGTCCGAGAAAGCAGAGAATTCGGATAGGCCGCAATAAAGAAGTCTTCACGAACAGGAATGAATGAATGACTTTGCGAGGTGTCTTCGACTCCCGTGCTAGCCGGGGCGATTCATGCGCTCGGCCATGCCTGCTGTTAGTTCACGTCTCTTGTTGCGAAAACGGGAAAAGTCTTGAGAAATTTAGGGCCCCCACAGACGAGAACGTGTTTTGGCGGCCGGCTCGACGCGTTTTCGCTGGTCGGCGCGGCACCGCACGCCACTGCATGCCACGCCGTGCCAACAAAGGAAAACGGGCGGGCGTCAACACATGGCCGCTGATGCTCATCTGCGGGGCTCTTAGGAAGGAAAGCGCGGATAAATGTCGAAGAAGGGGTTTATGATTTCTATCCGATGACTCTGTCCCTAAGACTCTCTATCGTATCACTGAGAATAGCATGCTGAGGAATGATATTTCTTTCTACGCGATGACAAACAATTCAAGAATGCTTCGTACAAATAATCCAAAACCGAGATTTTACATTTGAGCAGGAGCCCTAGAGCTAATTAGAAATGTACTGAGATGCAGCGAGAGATTCGTTACTGAAAGTAGAAGTCCCACAACAGGAACAGTAAGTGTACTTACGATGTGTCGGCTGCGGCAGTCAGGACTCTTGTGAGGCTGGGACCCACACATATACACACACAAAGGGGCTCGTCAACGTCGCCTTCACTTGTCGAATTAGCGCGACACGCAACTGATATATCAGTGGACACGCGCCAACGCAAAAGGCGCCACTAGACTTTGGCTATTGCGTGAAATCAGCGCGCTAAGCCCGTGATGCATTTGTGGCAATTGAGGCAGATTTTCAAAGAAAATAACCCTAAAAATGCTGATGTTTTGGCACTTCTCCACAGAATCATACATTGTGCATTGATTTCAAATGCATGCAGCTTTGCAGATCATTCCTTGTGAACCCTTTCATATCCTTTGAATGGGAGGGTGAAGTTCGCGAGGCTCGCGCGCTCTCGATTTTGTTCACAACAACGATCTATAGTCGATGCTTGAACTGTATCGGTTTCTCAGTTCATTGCCGGGCGCGTTACTGTGAGCACGCAGTTCTCAGTAAGCGAACTTGCGATTTTTTGTTGAGAGTTTTAGAAATAGAGTCGGTGCTAGGTTTAGTTTTTAGTAGCGTGATTGTATGTGTCTGAGGTTGCTTGCTTGAGTCTGAGCGTGGGTGTGAGAGAGAGAGTGTTAGATTTAGAACTAATTAGTTTCCTAGCTTTTGTAAGTCAGCAGGTATGGCAGATAGAGAAGACAACGAGAAGAACGACAGCAACGTACCCAAAACGGACAGGACTCTGAAATGCAAAGCAGGAAGCAAAGTTCTGCGACTCAGCACTGCACGGAAATCCAAGCGTGCATTTTGGCGAAAAAGGTAAGTTTTATATCATATTGAAGTTCCATCGGAACGCATCACCTGTTGCGCATCATCGACAAAGCATGCTAGAGCTTTGTTTCAGTATCTGTAAAATTGACGACATTCGTATTCCTCTTTGTCGACGATGCACTCTTCGCCATTGTTCTTTTCTCGCTCGCCCAGTCTCTCTCTTTCTCTCCTACTGTGATTGTCGCGCTGTTCCGGCCGTCCGTTTTCAAGTGTATACAGATACAATGTAGACGGCTAAGAGATTATCAGTAGCGTAAGGCAGGCGTATACTGGGTGGCCCGGTGACGCACACTATATACATAGCCGCTATCAGACCGTTAGCGCAGCAGCGCGCCTCGGCCGCCCGGTATACGCCACGCGGCCTTCCGGCTTTTATCCGCCTCTCTATGTAGGTGCAAATGCAAAGCGTAGGAGTTGCAGTAAACCCACCCCTTTCAAATTTCATTCCTAAGTCATGAATGATTCGAGAGAAGTATCCTCGGCTGACGCGCGCCGTTCTACATATGACTCTACCGAGTTTTCTGAATTGCGACCTATCTTTTCAGATTTTTCAACATATGGTACGAACATGATTTTCTGAGTTCATTTTTGAAGGAATGTGTAATTCTTTTGGCACCAGTATTTACGCGAAGATCGGCTGATTCTGGAAGGGTTTGCGGTCTGTAAAAGCTACAGAAATTAGAAGTTAGGAGAGTTGTTGGAATCTCAGTAGGGGGTGGGGTACGTTACAAAACACCTCGGGAACGCCAACCTGCTCTCATTTGCTATCGCGGAACTCGCCGCCGAATCCCATTCACGCTCGCATTGGTGCCTCTCTCTTGTTCACGCTCGTGCCTCTCTCTCTTTCTCGCTCACGCTCGAGCCTGTTCTCTCCCGCGCAAGCTTGACCTACCCTCTCGAACGAGTCTCTATCTCTCTCTCGCTCACGCACGAGCCTATCCTTCGCGCGCGCTCGAGCCTCTCTCTCTCTCGCTACCGCTCATGCTTTCGTTCAGTTGGGACCTCCCGCCGACGCTCTTATACAGTTGATCTCGTATCCTCTAATGCATCGTTGCATTTCGGAAATGAATTTCAATCGTCCTGTACCCGCAGGCATAAATGAGACTGTAGTTTGGATTCAAATGCATACGTATAAATGTCGCGATTTTTCTTGTCTGGAAAATGCTGAGCACCAAATGTACTTTCGGGCCAGTCGCGCATCAGCGATCCTCATCATAAATGTATCACCGAACCGATTTTCACATCTTATTATCGTCCAATCAACTACGGCCCTCGATAAAATTCTTTTGCGCGAATCCAGGCGCATAGATATGTACATCTGGCAATGCTAGTCACGCTGAATAATAGGAGCTTCAAAAATAATGCGCACGGTTCTGTGTTACCGTACCGGGCGCGATGACCTTCTACCGCGTTGCTTTGCATGTAATTCCCCTCCCTCACACGATTTATTGCGGGATTGTCAAGTTGCTTGTATCTGTGCCCGCAGGTCGCAGCTCTCGCAGCTGGAAAAGGCAGCTCATCAGCGGGTAAGCAATAATCATTTCAAGGATAATGCGGCAGGCGTGCAGGAAGAAAATGGTGCATGCAGCGCGATGGAAGTTGCGAGCACTCCATCTGCTGCTGAGAGTGGCCCATACACGTCTGCTGCTGCCGACGTTCTTTTCCACCAATTACGCGGTGAAGATACCGAGCTCGTCGCAAATACATCATATGAAGACGAAGAGGAAATCATCGTCGAAGAAATTATAGAAGTAATCGACGAGAGCATTCCCTTCGAGTCTTTGTACAAGCAGCAGGAAAGAGGACACACGGAAAATGACACTGCTGCCGGTAGCACCAAGAAGACAATGTCAAAAGATTTGCACGAAGAAATGGAGTGTCCAAACGACGAAGGATTAGGGAAATTCGAGAACGAAAAGCCGAAGAAAGTCCAGCACGATGAGCCGCAACCAAGTACTTCTTCAGGACTAGCTTCTACAGATCCAATATATTCGGCGCGTATCCCAATGCAAATGGTGCAAAGCGATAGCGACAGTGACGCGGAGGAGGACGATTGGAAATTGCGAGAGGAAAATTGGATAGGACCAAAAAGGATTCCGGAGCCGGAGAAAAATATTCAGCCCAATTGTTCAACAGCTTCAGAGGCTCCTGCTTTGGAAGAAAGTCAGCATAACGACTCGGACGATCATGACTGGATCGATGATTGGCTCGAGGATTGCTTGGATGAGAGAGCAGTTGCATCAGAGCCAGAAGATCTACCGGAAGACCCTGGACAAGCACTTGCTCCAAAAGTTCGGGAACCACCCATTCCAGAGAGAATTGCGCAATATGACCAGGATGAAGAGGATTTTTGGGTTGAAGAGAGACTGCCGCCACCAGAGCCGCAAGAGCACGAGTCAGATGGTCTGAGTATGGCGGATTTCCGCTACGTATTCGAGAAGATCAAAGGTCTTGCGAATCATTCTCCACTTACCGGGTGTGGCATCGAGAATTTCAGTATACTCGGTGCACCCCAAAGAGTCGGACTCCTCAAGATCTACACAGTCCAGTGTGGAATGCGTCAGCACACCGAGCAAATACGATGCCTGCCGGAAGACGACACCGTGATGGACATCAATGAAGCCGCCGTCTCAGGTACAATGGTGACGGGTGGCGGATACAACCAATTGGAGGAAATGCTGGCTGCGATGAACGTCCAGTGTATGTCGAAAAAACTCTACGAGAAGTGCCAGCAGACGATAATCGATGGCTTAGAAGCGGCCGCGAAGGAGGAGATGAAGCAGGCTGGGGAAGAAGAGAGATCATTAGCTATCGCAAGAGGAGACATCGAGCCACGGTCCCAACTACCCATGATCTCAGTTATGGCAGATGGTAGTTGGTTGAAGAGGTCATACCGCGGTGGACTGTACAACTCCTCCTCCGGCGTTGGAATTATCGTCGGATACGCTACGAAGAAAGCCCTATTCTACAGCGTGAAGAATAAGTTCTGCGCTATATGCATTACAGCAGCAAAGAAAAAGCAACCACCACGTCAGCATCGGTGTTACAAAAACTGGGGCCGAGATGAGACCTCCACGAGCATGGAACCCGCAGCAATATTGGAAGGTTTCATGTGCAGCGTAAAAATGCACGGACTTATATATAATGTATTAGTTGGTGATGGCGATAGCTCCGTCTACAAGAAAATAAGGGACGCTGACCCGTACAAGGATTACAACATCGAGGTGAAGAAGATCGAATGCCGGAACCACATCATGCGTCTTTTCTGCCGGGATCTACGCGACATGACGTCTAAAGGTCCCTACAAGAATTCGAGAAACATCATCAAGAACAATATTATGCGGCTGCGCATCGGCGTACAAAAAGCCGCGCAATACCGCTACCTGCAAAAGCTGCCAATGGACCAACGAATCCGTAACTTCAAACAAGACGTGGAAAACGTACCTAGTCATGTCTTCGGGGAACATAAACACTGCAAGAAACTTGGATATTTCTGCAAGAAATACGCGGACCCCAACGAAATCAATCACGTGAAGGAACTGGAGAAGAACGGACTGTTGGAGACTTTACAGAACCCATTTCGGCGAATCTTTGCACATGCCGAGAGTATGTTATATGGGCTGAATACGAATGTCGCTGAGTCCACCAACAACATCATAGCCAAAAACTGTGGTGGAAGACGGATCAATTTAGCAAGAAAGGGCTCTTATCAGGGCAGAGTTGGTGGATCTATCGTCCAATTGAACCACAAGTCAGTACTGAGCAGGCTGGCTTCGGTGCTGAATAAGACACCGTCGGCTATTTTGCTGCAAATGGAAGCACGACGTACACAAGCCGTGGAAAAGGCAAAGGAATATAAGAAAGCAGCGAAACCCACTTCGTACGGACAGAAGATTCATACATGTGACAAAGATTACGGCCCTAATGCAGAGAAGCCAGACATGGGTGAAGCGGAATTCAATTCGAAATCGGAGAGACACATGGCGTTGCTCTTGGAATGGCAAGAGTCACGTTTGCAAATTGAGCAGGATACCCGTGATCAAGCAAACAATCAACGATGGATGCAGTTTCGCAAGAAATTGCTAACTGCCTCTAACTTCGGCAAGGTATGCCGACTGAAGGACGACACGCCACGTGGGAATATGGTGCGGAATATGCTCTACCCCCAATTATTGACTGCGGAAGCACTGGAATACGGGAGAGAAAACGAAGCACTCGCACTGAGAAAGCTAGAAGAGGAATTCCAAGTTGAAGTGCAACGGTGCGGGTTGTTTATTGATTGCGACGAGCCATATTTAGGCGCAACACCCGATGGCCTCATAGGGGAAGATACACTGGTGGAAGTGAAATGCCCGTCATCAGCGAAGAATTTGTCACCCGAAGAAGCGATTGAGAAGCTCCCCGATATAAGAAGGATCTTCAAAGGCGACGGAATGAACACAATCCACCATTATTATTATCAAGTGCAAGGACAGCTGCACATTACTGGACGGCACAACGCTTTATTCTGCTTGTGGACGCCGAAAGGAATGAAGATTACGGAAGTTGAGAAGGATGATAAGTTCTGGGAAAGAGAAATGGAACAGCAGTTGAAGAAGTTTTATAAGGACTGTATGCTTCCGGAAATTGTAAACAGTCGGTTCAATAGAGGAATGCCAATCAGAGAACCCCATTACATACCGACAGCAGAAGCGAAGGCCGAAAAGAAGAAGCAAGCAGAAGAGAAGAAGAAAGCGGAACAGGAGAGGAAAGCAGAAAAGAAGAAGGAAACAGAAGAGAGGAAGAAAGCGGAACAGGCGAGGAAACTAGAGAAGAAGAAGGAAGCAGAGGAGAAAAAGAAAGTTGAACAAGAAAGGAAAACAGATAGAAAGAGGAAAGTGGAAAACAATAAGGAGTCGGAGAAGAAGAGGAAACTAACACGCAGCACTGAGTAGGAGAGACCGTCAAAAGATAACCGGGAGGTGCAGTTCAGCTCATATGAAGAGAGCTGCCCAACGCATATGAAGCGCGTTGCCCAATAACATACTGTTATTGGAGAGTGCGATTGCACATAACTGCACCGGCAGGTGCAGTTCAGCTCATATGAAGAGAGCTGCCCAACGCATATGAAGCGCGTTGCCCAATAACATACTGTTATTGGAGAGTGCGATTGCACATAACTGCACCGGCAGGTGCAGTTCAGCTCATATGAAGAGAGCTGCCCAACGCATATGAAGCGCGTTGCCCAATGACAGTATGTTATTGGAGAGTGCGATTGCACATAACTGCACCGGCACGTGCAGTTCAGCTCATATGAAGAGAGCTGCCCAACGCATATGAAGCGCGTTGCCCAATAACATACTGTTATTGGAGAGTGCGATTGCACATAACTGCACCGGCAGGTGCAGTTCAGCTCATATGAAGAGAGCTGCCCAACGCATATGAAGCGCGTTGCCCAATAACATACTGTTATTGGAGAGTGCGATTGCACATAACTGCACCGGCAGGTGCAGTTCAGCTCATATGAAGAGAGCTGCCCAACGCATATGAAGCGCGTTGCCCAATAACATACTGTTATTGGAGAGTGCGATTGCACATAACTGCACCGGCAGGTGCAGTTCAGCTCATATGAAGAGAGCTGCCCAACGCATATGAAGCGCGTTGCCCAATGACAGTATGTTATTGGAGAGTGCGATTGCACATAACTGCACCGGCAGGTGCAGTTCAGCTCATATGAAGAGAGCTGCCCAACGCATATGAAGCGCGTTGCCCAATGACAGTATGTTATTGGAGAGTGCGATTGCACATAACTGCACCGGCACGTGCAGTTCAGCTCATATGAAGAGAGCTGCCCAACGCATATGAAGCGCGTTGCCCAATAACATACTGTTATTGGAGAGTGCGATTGCACATAACTGCACCGGCAGGTGCAGTTCAGCTCATATGAAGAGAGCTGCCCAACGCATATGAAGCGCGTTGCCCAATAATATATTACCGCATACTGTGTGCCACTGGGAGGAAGGCGCCTGGTTTCTCTGCAAATATAAATACGAGTGCCAGGCGCCTTCTTTCTAGCGGCATATCGTAAACGCCTTCACCTAACGAAGACATCTATTATATATGCGCAAGAAAGAACTGCTGCCTACTAGTTATCAATTTATTATTTATCATAAGTAATGAAAGGGACTGTCTTTGAGGATGGTGGTGATGGGTCTCTTCATACGCTTTTACTCATCACATCCTTTTTTGCAGGAAATAGGAACAAGGAAGTGCGACCACACTATTTCAAACGATAAGTATATCATACATATTTCAATGCAGTAGAGTTGAAACGATTGCAAATCTATATCGTTGTGTGCAAATCTTTTCGCAGGTCATGATGCCACCACACTTTCAAGAGGACAATAATTCTATAACACTACAAGAATATTTTCACGGAAAAGATGATATCAAGGGAAAGGGAGATTATTTATCGAAACCTGTTGCAATGTAAATACATTATTTCTCCGTTAGTTTTTGTAGTCTGTAAGATCTGTAGTCATTGACGGTTTGTTTGTTTTGCAGTGCCTTGTTCTGGAGCTACGGGACATCTTGCAGGAGGTAAGGCGGTTTATATGGAGCATATACTTTTGACTTTGGTATTTTTATCTGACCAGTTTAGTTGTCTTTTTGCAAATACTAGATTACATCTTGTGAAATTTCTTCCTGAATTCAAGTATTGGTGGTCACATTCATAATAAGAATGTTTTTCCAGAAACACTTCCAGAAAGCTATTCCACGTATACTTTTCATGTTGAGCAATGTTCATCTCCAATATGAGAAATTGAAGGCAATCGCATGTTGTATATAAAAAGTTGCTTCCTGTATGGAACTAACAAGTTCCTAACTCTTTACCTACAACACGCAGTTACTTTTATTTTCACCCGCAAGGGTTCATTTCATGTATTGGAAGTGAAGATTGCTCTACAAGAAAAATATATGTGGAATACCTTTCTGGAAGTTCTTCTGAAAAAACATTCTGCTTACAAATGTGATCACCAATACTTGAATCCAAAAGGAATGAACATTGCTCGACAAGAAAAATATACGTGGAATAGCTTTCTGGCAGTACTTCAGGAAAAACATTCTGCTTACAAATGTGATCACCAATACTTGATCCAAAAGGAATGAACATTGCTCGACAAGAAAAATATACGTGGAATAGCTTTCTGACAATACTTCAGGAAAAACATTCTTATTATGAATGTGACCACCGATACTTGAATTCAGAACGAAATTTCACAATTCTTACTTTGGAGAACCTATTAGTTCCTTTCTGTAAATATTGTAGTATACCAGAAAAATAGCAAAGTCTGAACTAAATTAGCACAAAATATCACTGATTACAATCTGAATTATTGATGTTATGTTCCAATTTTGTCCACAGAATATGGCTTGTCAATGCAAGGACAGTGTGGACCTTGGACAAGGAAAACGGTGCCAAGTATGTACAAGAAACTGGAGTACTGGCTAACGCAGGGATTATCAAATATTCTTGTGGTATTCATCATGTCTGCAACTATTTATCGAATAAATAAGCACATAACCATAATAATACAGAATCCATGAGTCCAATTTATGGCCTTCACTCCATACTCTTCCCCTGTTCTAATTGTGCATCAGTTTCTCTTTTCGTAAAGTCCAATCAAAACAGTAAAATCAAAACAGAGCCCACCAATCCCTAGCGAATTGTCTTTGATTTTCAATCAAATCTACTCTAAAACTTTAGTAAGCAGTATAATTGTCCAGTTGTAGCTTCCCCTATAATTCCATATATTGCATACGCTTGGTAGTATAAACATATCCCGAGTAACCTCATTCTATTTTGACAGCTGTATTCCTGTTTCAATCTTGGTAGAAAACTCTAGTGGCTCCATCTCGCGTTGTGCTCGGTAATGAATGTCTGTGGGTAATAGCATCGCTGCAATTACCACTCACAATCGGTGGTAATAGAAGATCAGCCAAAACTCTCGTGACGTCACGCGGGAGTCTAGCCCCTTAAATTCGAAATGTCCTCTAGGAGTTGAAAAAGCTATTTTTGCTTTAGATTCAGGATCAACTAAAATTTGATGGAAGCCAGAAGCGAGATCAAGAGTACTGAAATATTTCGCTCCACCGAGATTATCTAAAATTTCTATAATATTTGGAATCGGGTAAGCATCTCTAATAGTTTTTTCATTTAATTTGCGATAATCGATGACCATTCTCCATTTAATTTGACCGGTAGGAGATGGTTTTTTGGGCACTATCCAAACTGGAGAATTGTATGGCGAAGAAGAAGGTTGAATTATCTCATTTTCAAGAAGTGCACCGACTTGTTTTTGAATTTCTTCTTTATGTACTTCAGGAAAACGGTATTGCTTTACATTAATCGGAATTTCATCTGTAGTATTAATTTTATGAGTAACGGCTTTAACTGAACATAATTTATCTCCACTTAAATGAAACTGAAAGGGAAATTCGTTTAAAAGAGTCATGAGACTAGTACTTTCTTCCATATTTAATTTACTCATATCTAATGCTTTTGTTAATTTAGCAAATCTTGTGGCTTCTGCCTGAGCACGACCCAAATCTGGAGTGGCAGTTTTAGCTGAACGAAGTCGAGGAGGAACTTCTTTAAATTCTTGAAGTTCAACAGGTGAAATATCTAAATGAACTTGATTCTGAGTTGTATTAATAGCAAAGATTTTTGCAAATCCGTTTTTCTGAGTAAGTAGTGCTTCTCCAATAAAAATTCCAGGAGGAACATTATTTAACTTTTCAAAATATCCGGTTTTAATAGTTGAATTTAAAACTGGAATTGTTACTAAAATTTTACTTCTACGAGGCAAGGTAACTAAAGTCGAAATTTCTGTTTCAGAGTTTCCAAGTTCGATTGAAAAAGGAACTTCTTTGTTAAAAGTCAACTTGGCTTTATGAGCTTGAAGAAAAGGCATCCCAAGAATACCGGAGACTTTTAAGGGAAAATCATTATCTACTATTTGTAAAATTGTAACTACGTTGTTAATAATTAATTTAATTTCGCCTAAAGTTGAAACTTTTTGAATCCCCTCTATCCCCCTCAAGTCAAAAATTTTAGTTTTATCAATTTCGATATTTTTCTGAATTTCTTTTTCTTTTATTAGATTAATTTGAGAACCGGTATCAATTAAAAAGATAGCTCTACCTTTCGTAAAACTGAAATGTTTTAAGCTATAAGTTGGTAATTTTGTTTTTGCCGCTGAATTTAAATTTAAGACTACTAGTTCTGGTTGGCGCGGGCAATTAATGGTTCCGAACATGGTGCGCCGTTCCATGTCGGTCGTTTCGAGTTTAAAAGATTTTGGCTCTCTGAAACATTTATCTCATTTTCTTTGTTTGGCTGTTCGTGAGATTTAGAAGGAAAAGAACGAGAATTACTGAGTTGATGCACATGGTTATTTGGAACACTTGGAACATCTTGGTTACTTTGATTAATTTGATTTTCATAATTTGAAGGTTTGTTTTTGTCTACCCTTGCCTTTTTATAACATTGTGAAATGAAATGACCTTTCTTTTTGCAGTATGAACAAAACTTTCCAATCGTTTGCTCTGGGGTTTCAACATTATTGGTTGGTACAGATCTACACCACTTGCGAGTATGGCCAGGTTTTCCACAATTAAAACATACTACTGGTGTTTTTTGGTTAGTTACAAATACTTTTCTTGTTTGCTTTTGAATCCCGAAGTTGTTTTCAGAAAGATTTACTTTTCCTTTCACTATTTCTTCGTCCATTTCCACTGCTTCATTAATTATTTCATGAATGTTTTTGTCACATTTTACTCCAAAATGAATTCTTAAACTTTTACTTCTGATACCCCTCAAGAATCCTTGAATAGCTGTTTTCGTAATTTTACTTTGAGCCTCTAGCAATTCTTCGCCTAAATATTTTTGACGAGTTCCATCCATACAATCCCTTAATAACCTTTCTAATCTATTTCCGTAATTTCTCATTGTTTCGTTAGGTTCTTGAATAATAGTTTGGAATTTAGACTCTAATTGATCTAGATCAAACTGAGGTGCATAAATGGCTTTAAGAGAATCTAAAATGTCTTGAACGGTTTCAGGAACTTGTTTATTATATAAAAGTTCGGCAGCTGAACCTATTATTTTGTCAAATACATAAGTTACCATTTTAGGTTCATCCTCTGGATCAATTTTGGAGCTAAGATGTTGACAACGCTGAATGAAAAGAGGTAAAGGACAAACAGTTCCATCAAAAGTTGGAATCATTTCTCTAATAGTTCTAAGACTCCAATATTTTTGTTTTAGAGTGGGTTGAACAATTAATTTTTCGATTGAGTCAGGAACGAGAGTCTCAGTTTGATTAGGAGAAATATCTATAGTACTGGTTTCTGGAGTATTTCTCGTAAGTTCTGGTTTTCTTTGCAATCCATTAGTTTTAATACTTTCATTAGTGTTTGTTCTAAACCGTTTTAAATTAATCCTTGCTGGAACATCAGAAATTATTACTGGATGGTCGGAAATTGAATTATTTGGAACATTAGAGATTTCTGACTCAACATTAATATTGGTTTGAAAAAGATCTGATCGAGTTAAAATTTTCTTTTGAGATTTCTTTGATTTTCTTTGGGTTCAGGAGTTGAAGTGTTTTGTGTTGTATTTGAAGTACGATCAGATGAATTTTGATTTGATTTTCCAGAAGGGACCGGAGGAATAATATCCTCTTCCATAAATCCAGTAACAGTTCCCCTAGTTGACAAACGCAATCTCCTCCTACTAGAAGACCTCGGACGTTTGGGATAAGCCCACATTTTAAAGGTAAAACCGCACCAATTCAGACCAAATTTGACCAAATAGATAATTGAGAACCAGGGCTAAACAAAGGGTACTTAAGTGTATTCTTCTTCCAAAATCGTTGATTCGCGGATGATAGGAATCGGAAGGTCACCAGGATGATCAAGAACAGGCAGGAATGATGACCAGGTTCTTCACAGGAACCAGGAAAGGAACTCACAGGAACTCAGGAACTTTCAGGAACTCACAGGAACACAGGAACAAACAGGAACATACAGGAACAGGGTTTCAACAGGAACTCAGGAAGCTTTGGGTATTATAGCTTCGTCTTCACTTCTCTTCAGATTGATGTCCTTCTTTTTCTTCAATCCAATGTTCGTCTTCGAGTTTTAAGATCGGATTTGCTTCTTTTGCAATTAAACTGTTTTCTAGTGTTTTAGGCAAGGCATGCACGGCCATAAAACACTCTCCTCTGGCATTCACCCTTCGTCCTCAGGAAAACGTGCAGAAAAACCTGAGGAAGAGGAGTCTTGCCTCTCTCTCCTTCTAATCTTCTGACGTTTTCTCTTTTCTTCTAGGAATCCGTGCTTGATGTTTAGATGTCCTACCGACTGCGCCAAAATTTTGTTGCGGATTCCAAGCCTCGGATGAGGCGCGAACGCTCAAAACGGCCAGGAATTCTTCAGAGAATTCAGATTGGGAGACGGTCCTTTCTTCAAGAAAAGCGTTAACTTCTTTGGTGTAATATTGCAGTTTTACTTTGTAAGAGCGTTCCGGCAAAATAAAGAGAAACTCGTTTTAAAGTTTGAAAACTGATTAAGTCTCAAGTTTATTAGAACTCGGATTGATACGTCCGTTCTCGTCGAGAGGCTTCAGCAAAAGAGGTCGAGAATATTAGATTCGTTTCTGAGGAGCCTCTTTCAAAATTGACGATCAGTATAAAAAATGTTCATTTTATGTTTGGGATCTTCGAGAAATTATTGATCAGAAGACCTAACATTTACATTCTAAACTTTGAATCGGTAATAACGTTGTCGGTAAAGTAATTTACAGTTTTAGTTGGTTTTTCGGTCGACATTTCATTGGCGCGAGGATCGGTTTCGCAACACCTTTCCCCTTGTTCTTAAAAAAAGTGTTTCGCAGAAACAGCTTTTTTAAAAAGAAATTTTTCTAGTTTTACAATCGTATTTATATTAAAAAAAACTAAGTATATTACAATTAATAATTTAAATAAGAGTGAAGCTATATAATGCAAAAAACTCAGGTTCGTGGAACGAATAGGTTCGTGGAACGAATGATGAGCACAGCAAAGAGTGTGGTGAGTTCGAATACAAGTTCTTCTACAAGGTAAACAGTATATTTAATCATTTTGTTCTGGCTCAAGCCTTATGCAAGCATGCTTTACCTTATTAGCATGGACAATTTTAAATTTATTATTTCCAAAATTGATTTCTAAATTTTGATTGTCTAGGACTCGTGAAATTGGGAATGGTCCTAGCCAATTACAATCAAACTTCGAGGTTTTTACTTCTTTTTGAAGGTAAATTTGATCTCCACAATGAAAAATTTTCGGATTTCGGTTCTTATCATACCAAATTTTGCTTCTCTCCTTTGCCCTACCAAGGTTCTCAATTGCTTTGGATTGAAGAAATGTAATTTTATTGAACAGCTGGTCAAAATGGTCCACAAAGGTCTTTGGTACGGTCTGGTGCGCAAATTCTGATGGTATTATGGCTTTAACCCCAAAAACTAACTCGTGGGGGGTGAAACCAGTGCTTTCGTGGACAGATGTGTTATAGGAGAAAATTCCGAAACGGATAAATTCATCCCAATCATTTTTTGAACAAAAATGTTTAAGATATTCTATAAATACTCTATGAGCTCTCTCTAACGAACCCAGGGATTGAGGATGAAAAGCGGTTGAGGTAAGTCTTTGAATCTTGAAAATACGGCAAAAGTTTTTCATTATCTTGCTAATAAAATTGCTACCTTGATCGGTATGAATAGTCTGAGGGCAACCAAATCTACTAATAAATTGCTCGGCAAAGGCAGTAGCTATCGCGATGGAATCAATGCAAGGTAATGGAATAGCATCAGAGTACTTTGTTAAGTTATCCTGTAGTGTTAATAAATATCTATTTCCTTTTTTAGTTATCGGAAGAGGACCGACAATGTCCATCTCCATTTTCTCAAAAGCTCTGGTGGGAGTATCAGTTAGTTTCATAGGTTGGCGGGTTTTTGCAGCTAAAATTTTATTCCTTTGGCAATTATGACAGCTCCGAATGAAGTCTGAAATTTCTCTACGCATCGTTGGCCAAAAATAATCTTGTCTGATTCGTGCGTATACTTTACTCATGCCTTTATGTCCACCAACAATTGACTCATGATATTCTTTAATAATCTTATGTCTATCTCTTTCTAGTGGGTAAATGACATCCCCGGAACAAATTGTTATTATGTATTGCATAGAATTAAAGATTCTATTTAACAACGATTCAATATGTGGCCAATCTAAAGGTTCAAGATCGTTTCCATAATTTGAAATACTAAAAGTTCCTAAATTGAGCCTATCAAGCAACTCTTTTAAGGTCTTAAAACAACTTATTACGTGTTCTAATTGTATTTCATCCTGATTATTTCTTTTGTAGAACAAATGGAAAATTGACCGTTGGCCGTCAGGGTAAACCATGGTATCTCCTACCTCAAGATTTTGATTTCGAATGAATTCTATTGGAATTTTATTACGGACACGAAGATCCTCACTAACACTAGAAGTTAGCACGCAATCCAAAGATACAAAGTGGACTATATTGTCTCTTCTGGATATTAAGTGATCTTTAGTTTTCAAAAAGGTAGGAACTGGAACATCATTCAGAGAATTATTGGACTCAATGCCATTTGTCATTACATTGACTTCAACAGGTACAATGGATCTGCCAGGGTGAATTTTTCCCTCGTTGGCAGCCTTCTCGGGGCTAGCTGCAATCACCCCCAAAACATGCCCAAGTGGGACTTTCACATTTGTAACCACATCGGGCCTGGTTACGACGGCCCCAAACTTTTCAGTTTGTCTGACTGGGATCGCCCTTAACGGGACTCCCTTTTTAGCAACCACATTGGGCCTAGTTGCACCGGCCCATGACTCTATTGAGTTTACGATCCCGGATGGGAATATTCCCACGTTGGCAACCACATCGGGCCTAGTTGCACCGGCCCCACTAGCAGAGCCATTGACTATACTGGTAATAGAATTCATTACAGGTGAATAGGCAATTCTAAAAACTTTCTCAATTTTTCCTTCAATTTGTTCCAGCTCTAAGTCTACATTGTCTGAATTTAAATTTAAGAAGACATCTTTAGTTGAATTATTTTGACAAGGATTTCGTGATAGAGCATCTGCATTGGCGTTCATTCTGCCAGGTTTGTATACTATTTCAAAATCGTATTCATTTAGTCTGACGTCCCATTTTGCTATTCTCAAACTCTGTTTCTGGGATTTCTTTACCCAAGTTAAAGGTTGATGATCTGTTACTACGGTAAAACGTCTTCCATAAAGATAGGGTCGAAAGTACTCTATGCCAAAAACTATCGCTAACATTTCTTTTTCAATTACAGAATAACCTACTTCAGCGGAGTTCAAGGTCCTTGAGGCATACGCGACAGGAGGGTCTCGACCAATTTGGCCTTGACTTAAGATGGCTGCAAGAGCGAATTTAGAAGCATCTGTAGTTAGAATGAATGGTTCGCCAAAATCAGGATAACGAAGTAACGGGTCTGACGTTAATAACAATTTTAGAGTTTCAAAGGCTTTTTTGGTCCCCTCTTCCAATACAAAGGGTACGTCCTTTTTAAGAAGAGCAGTAAGCGGTTTAGCAATAGAAGCCATGTTTTTAATAAATCTACGGTAATACCCGACTAAACCAAGAAATTGTTTAATATTCTTAACAGAACGAGGAACTGGGAAATCTCTTACTGCAGAAATTTTACTTGAATCAGGCTTTACTCCATCTCCAGTAATCACATGACCAAGGTAAGTTATATCTTTACGGAAAAAGTGGCATTTTTCTGGTTGTAAGGCTAAACCTGAATTTTGAAGTCTTCTTAGTAATCTTTTCAACCTTAACTCATGTTCTTTTAATGTTCTAGAATAGACCACGATGTCATCCATGTAAGCCAATAATTCAGTTCCTTGCAAACCGGAAAGGACTGTATCCATTGTTCTTTGAAATGTACTAGGTGCGTTTTTTAGCCCGAAGGGCATTCTATTAAATTCGAAATGCCCTCTAGGAGTTGAAAAAGCTATTTTTGCTTTAGATTCAGGATCAACTAAAATTTGATGGAAGCCAGAAGCGAGATCAAGAGTACTGAAATATTTCGCTCCACCGAGATTATCTAAAATTTCTATAATATTTGGAATCGGGTAAGCATCTCTAATAGTTTTTTCATTTAATTTGCGATAATCGATGACCATTCTCCATTTAATTTGACCGGTAGGAGATGGTTTTTTGGGCACTATCCAAACTGGAGAATTGTATGGCGAAGAAGAAGGTTGAATTATCTCATTTTCAAGAAGTGCACCGACTTGTTTTTGAATTTCTTCTTTATGTACTTCAGGAAAACGGTATTGCTTAATTTAATTAGTTTTATTATTCCCCTTAGGGTTATAATTCTGTACAATCCTTACTCACTACCTTATCCTATCTTAACCCTATCTTAACCACTACCTCCCTCCATCTCTCTCCTCGCTCGCCTCTCGGCACTCGCACGCCTCTCGCAACCCGTTTGCCTCCCGCCACTCGCTCGACTCTCGCCGCCCGCTCGCCTCTCGCCACCCGCTCGCCTCTCGCCATCCGCTCGCTTCTCGCCATCCGCTTGACTCTCGCCGTCCGCTCGCCTCACGCCACTCGCTCTCTTCTCGCCACTCTTTTGCCTCTCGCGCGCCACGCTCGCCCTCTCCCCTTCCGCTCCATTCCACACATCCGTCCACACTCTCCTCACCCTCTCGCACATTCATCCCTCCATTTCTCTCACACACACGCCCTTGGACTTCCATTTCCGCTCCGTCTCTTTTCATCCATTCGTTTCCTTCCAAGTCCTTCCATTCTTCTTCTCCCCTCATACATTCCAGCCTCCTCAGCCACCCCTCTCCCTCTCCCCCATCTCCTAGCACCTCATCCGCCATCTCCCTCCAGCCCTTTTCCTTTCCCCATCCCACGCACTCCTCCCATACATGCTCCCACGTTTCTTCCTTCCTTCCACAAATCCTACACTCCCTTTCCCTCTCGTCCTCCCAGTATCTACCTCCCCTCATCCCGTTTCCCATCCTGAATTTCATCACCCTTTTCCACCTGCTCTCCCCCCACCCCTTCTTCAAATACCCCGGCACTCCTTTACCCTTCACCCTCCCGTACCACACGTTGTACTTTGACTCCCCTATTTTCCCCCACCTTTCCCTTTCCTGCTCATCCTTTTCCCGTTTTATCATTTCCTCCCCTTTCAGCCCCTCCCCCTTCTCTCTTATTCTCTCCACCTCCTCTATCTCCCATCCTTTCCTTTCATAAAACACCTTCCTTTCTTCCTCCCACCCTTCCAACGCCTTCCCTCTTCTTGCTCTTTCCCTAATTTCCTGCCAGCACCTCCTCGCTAGTTCCCCTCCTTTCCCCTCCACCAACTTTCTCTCGAACCCCCATGCCCTCATACCCGCCCTTCCTGCCATTTTTTCTTTCTGCACCTCCTCCCGCACCATGTATCCCGGCGTGCACCTCTCCAGTCCCAAAACCCACCTCATAAACCTTTCTTGGGCCCTCTCCACACCTTCTCTCTCCTTCCACCCCCAAATCTCCACCCCATAACTTAGCACCGGCCACACCAATTTTTCGAACAGCCATAACCTCCTCTCCCAATCCTTCCCAAACCTCCTTTTCCCTATTCCCCATACCTTTCCCATTACCGCTACCCCCTTCCTGATCCTATCCCTAACCTGATCCTCCTGCCCCCCATCCCTCCTCACTATGTACCCTAGATATTTGTATTTTTTCACCTCCTCTATCTTCCTCCCCTTCCACCTCCAATCCACTTTTTTCTGCCCTCCACCCCCTCTCCTGCATCTCATCACCTTTGTTTTCGCTATGTTTACTTCTAGCCCTTTCCTCTCCATGTACTTCTCCAATCTTGCTATCATCCCCTTCATTCCCTCCTGATCCTCCGCCAGCAAGGCCAGATCGTCCGCATAAGCCAGCGCGTATATTTTCTCGCCTCCCACCTTTACCCCTCCCCATCTCCCCTTTTCTAATTCTTCTTCTATGTCTGCTAGGAGCAGCGTAAAAAGACATGGACTTAGTGGACACCCCTGTCTTACCCCCCTTCCCGTCCAAAACCTACCCCCCACTTCCTCTCCTGCCCGTACCCTTCCCGTCGTCTCCCTAATCACCTCTTCACACCTGTTACACAACCCTTCCCTGACCCCTCTCTCCCTCATCGTTTTTATTAACACATCCCTGTTCACCGAGTCAAACGCCGCCTTCAGGTCCACGAACAAGATCACCATTTTTCTTTCTTTCCTCATCACCTGTCTGTTAATCAGATAGTTCAGGACATATATGTTGTCAAGTGTCCCCATTCCTTTCCTGAACCCCGTCTGGCTCGGTGGCAGGATGTTCTTGCCTTCTACCTCCTTTCTCAGCCTTTCCGCCAACACCCCCGCGTACACCTTATACCCCGTCTGCGTCAGCGTCACCCCCCTGTAGTCCTCCACCTTTTCCCCTGATCCCCTTTTCACTACCGGGACTACCAACCCCTCCTTCCACGCTTCCGGCCATCCCTCCCCTCTCCACACTTTCCTGCACACCCCATATAGCCCCTTTTCCACTTCCTCCCCCCCATACTTCCATACCTCATTTGGAATCCCATCGCTCCCCATTGCCTTCCCTTCCTTCATCTTCCTTATTACCGTCCTCACCTCTTCTTCCGTTAATTCCTCCTCTCCGTCTCCATGCCCTTCTCCCTTCCTGCCCCTTACCACTCTACACTCTACCCCTCCTAACAACGCTCTGAAATATTCGTCCCATTCCTCCGTCCTTATTCCCTCATTCACTGGCTTCCTTCTTCCCCTTTCCCTATTTACAATCCTCCACACCTGCCCTTCCGTCCTCGCGGACTCCACTTCTCCCATCCATCTTTCCACTTCCTTTCTCTTCTTTCTTTCGCATACCTCTTTATATCTCTGTTTTTTCCTTCTGTACTCCTCCCCTCCCCCTCCTGTCTTTCTCCACCTTCTCATTTCTTCCCTTACCCCTTCCTTCTCCTTCTTACACTCCTCATCCCACCAGCCCCTCTTCCTCCCCCTTTCCCTCCCCCTTCCCTCTCTCTGCTCCATCGCTGCCCAAATTTTCCTACTTAGCCTGTCCCACTCTTCCTCTCCCGTTTCCTCCCTTTCTTCCCATCTACCAAATTTTTCCCTAAATTCTTTCCTTCCTCTTTCGCTCCAATCTCCTCTGTACCTTCTTACTTCCTTTCCTTCCTTTCCCTTTCTATCCAAATTACTCCCTTCCACCCAAACCGTTATCGGCTGGTGATCCGATTCTATCCTGTCCCCCACCTCCAACTTCTCCACCTTCTCCCTTGTTCTATCATTCCCCAGCACCAGGTCAATCACAGACTCTCCCCTCGCTCCTACATATGTCCATTCCCCTTCCCAGTCTCCCTCTATATTCCCATTTAGTATAGACCATCCTTTCTCCTCTATATATCTACACAGCACCTTACCCTCCTTGTTTACCTTCCTGTCCTTCGAATTCCTCCCTATCTCATACTTACCCCCCTCCTCCCCCGTACCTACCCACTCCCCCCCCTCCATTCCTGTCCTTGCATTGAAATCCCCCCCAATCAACACCCTAACCCCTTCCTCTCTTTCCTCCATCCATTCCCCTATCTCTTCCAACTTCCTCCCCAAGTCCCCATTCACATACACTCCTATCACTTCCCACCATTGCGTCCCCAACTTACATCTGACAGCCATCACACCCTCCTTCTCTTTCCTTACCCCCCCCTCTCCTACCACAATGTCTTTCCTTACCCCTGTCACCATACCTCCTATTGCTCTCCCTTTTCTATTCTTCCTACTGGCCCACTGTGCCTCCCACCTGTAACCTTTTGGCAGTCTAACCCTCACCCGATTCCAGCTCTTCTCATCCAGCCATGTCTCGCACAAGATTATCACCTCCCATTCTTCCAGCCCTCTCCAAAAATCCTCATCCTTATTTTCTAACCCCGCCACATTCCAGAATGTCACCCTATTCACCACCCCCTTTCCTCTCCTTTCCCCCCACCCCTCCCCTCTTACTCGTTTCCCGCCTCCTCTTTAACCCACCCTTCCTCTACCTCATCCCACCTTCTAACTCTCCCATTCACCCACATCTTCATATATCCCACTCTTACGTTCTTTCCTTTCCTTCTCTCCTTATCTGCTTCTTCTTCAATCAGCCATCTAGTCCTCCTCTCATCCTCCGTCAGGTCGTCCACTATTCTTTCTCTCCTCCCCTTCAGCTTTTCTTTCTCCCTCCAAACCTTCCTTTTTTCCTCCATTCCCCCTAGCTTCACTAGCACCATTCCGCAGCCCTTTCCGTCTCTTCTTCCTATCTCCCTTATGTCCTTAATCCCTCCTGCCTCCAGACCCATCATCTCCCATAATGCCCTTACCCGCTCCCCTGCCTCCTCTCCTTCTAATTTAATCCCTCTCACAATCACATTGGTTCTCTTTTCCATTCTCTCCTTCCTGTCCTGCTTCACCTCCAACCACCTTATCCTTCTTCTGTTCTCCTCCTCCCTCCCTCCCATATCCCTGGTGACGTTTCCCCCACCTTCTTCTCGCTCCTCCTCCCACCTCTCAACCCTTCCCAATATCCCTTCTATCCTCTCCCTATTCTCCTCCAACCTCTCCACCTTTCTTTCCAGCTTCTCCCTTCTTGCTTTCTCCTCCTTCATCTCCTTCTCCCACCTCCTCCTTTCTTCCCTCCACTCTTCCTCCACTCTCCTCCGTTCCTCACTTTCCCTCCTCAAGTCCTGCCTCATCTCCTTCATCTCTATCAATAACCCCCTCAGCATCCCTTCTATGCTTCCTCCCCCTTTCTCACCCCCCTCCTCCTCCCGCTTTTTCACTGGCGACCTTCCCATCTTAGCACTCTTCCTGAATGCTCCCTCTTCCTTGCACCCCTCTGCTCCCTCCTCCTCCTCCTCCCTCCCTCTCTTTCCCCACAGGCTCTCCAAACTCCCTGAGCAGCTCCCAAAACTGCTCACACTGTCCCTTCTTAGCTTTTCCGCATTTGAGGGCCTTCCTCTCCTTTTCTCCTCCCCCTTCCTCCCCTCCTTCTCCTCCTCCCCCTTGCTATCCCCCATTCCTCGTTCTACTTATTATTACTCGTCCTACTTGCCTCCCTTTTCCGCTTCCCTGATTCTCTTCCAGCCCTACCTTCCTTCTTCTACCCTTTCAAATTTCCCGCTCTGACACTTGTGACTTCGGCCCCCAGATCCCACTACCTGTCACCCTTTCTCTCTCTTCTCCTACCTTCCCTCTCTATTTCTGACCCTAACCTCCTACACTCTTTTTCGTCCCTTTTCTCCACTCCCTCCCACTCTTCCCTTCCGCCCTATCTCTCCCTTTTCGCTCCAACTATCCCTCCACTCCCTCCACACTCTCCCTACACTCCTCTATCACTCACTCTCCACACTTTCACTCCACACGCTTCGCACACCTTTCACACGCCTTTCTCTCGCTCGACCGGAAACGGAAGTCCCGGTATTGCTTTACATTAATCGGAATTTCATCTGTAGTATTAATTTTATGAGTAACGGCTTTAACTGAACATAATTTATCTCCACTTAAATGAAACTGAAAGGGAAATTCGTTTAAAAGAGTCATGAGACTAGTACTTTCTTCCATATTTAATTTACTCATATCTAATGCTTTTGTTAATTTAGCAAATCTTGTGGCTTCTGCCTGAGCACGACCCAAATCTGGAGTGGCAGTTTTAGCTGAACGAAGTCGAGGAGGAACTTCTTTAAATTCTTGAAGTTCAACACGTGAAATATCTAAATGAACTTGATTCTGAGTTGTATTAATAGCAAAGATTTTTGCAAATCCGTTTTTCTGAGTAAGTAGTGCTTCTCCAATAAAAATTCCAGGAGGAACATTATTTAACTTTTCAAAATATCCGGTTTTAATAGTTGAATTTAAAACTGGAATTGTTACTAAAATTTTACTTCTACGAGGCAAGGTAACTAAAGTCGAAATTTCTGTTTCAGAGTTTCCAAGTTCGATTGAAAAAGGAACTTCTTTGTTAAAAGTCAACTTGGCTTTATGAGCTTGAAGAAAAGGCATCCCAAGAATACCGGAGACTTTTAAGGGAAAATCATTATCTACTATTTGTAAAATTGTAACTACGTTGTTAATAATTAATTTAATTTCGCCTAAAGTTGAAACTTTTTGAATCCCCTCTATCTCCCTCAAGTCAAAAATTTTAGTTTTATCAATTTCGATATTTTTCTGAATTTCTTTTTCTTTTATTAGACTAATTTGAGAACCGGTATCAATTAAAAAGATAGCTTGTTGCGAAACCGATCCTCGCGCCAATGAAATGTCGACCGAAAAACCAACTAAAACTGTAAATTACTTTACCGACAACGTTATTACCGATTCAAAGTTTAGAATGTAAATGTTAGGTCTTCTGATCAATAATTTCTCGAAGATCCCAAACATAAAATGAACATTTATTATACTGATCGTCAATTTTGAAAGAGGCTCCTCAGAAACGAATCTAATATTCTCGACCTCTTTTGTTGAAGCCTCTCGACGAGAACGGACGTATCAATCCGAGTTCTAATAAACTTGAGACTTAATCAGTTTTCAAACTTTAAAACGAGTTTCTCTTTATTTTGCCGGAACGCTCTTACAAAGTAAAACTGCAATATTACACCAAAGAAGTTAACGCTTTTCTTGAAGAAAGGACCGTCTCCCAATCTGAATTCTCTGAAGAATTCCCGGCCTTTTTGAGCGTTCGCGCCTCATCCGAGGCTTGGAATCCGCAACACTGCCAATCATCCTCAAATTCAATAGTTCATCCTCATCGCCACACTCTTTCTCAGGCGCACATTCACCCGATTTTCTCTTCTTGCTGCTACCCGCACTCGTTTCACTCCGCAGACTACATGCAGACGCAGACCTAGGCATGCTCACAGACACACATTCCACATCCATACCCTCATCCATTCCACTCTCCTCCACACGCTGCCTGGTCCCCGAGGGTCCAGGCTGCCCGGACCTTGATTGGCCGGAATCTCCCTCCTTATCCTTTTCTTTGTTTGGTTTATTAGTAGAATTCATTTTTGTTCCCACGAGCTGGGACGTATGGATGTCACCCCGGAGCTTACGCCCAAACTCCGGGGAAGGCTTTATATTCAGGAGGTCGCCAGGTATCCTGAGGGGGTCGCTTGCTGCTGGACTTCCCTCCAGCCACGCATCTCATCACCGCGCACCATAGCTTGAGATTGGGGGCATTTTTATAGAGGTTGCCGTCCTCGCAGCCCGGCCAATTAAGGCAAGGCCCCCGGTCCCGGTGCGTGCAACGTACCGCCGCCACGCCCTGCGACGGTCGCCGAGGCAGACACCGAGATTACGGTATTAGGAGACGGATGGCGCTCATCCGCCCCCGGCTCAGGTACCCCGGGTTCGCCAAACCCGTACTATGAATGCCCAAGGACATCCACAGCCCCTGGGGGGAGTAGATAGGGACATATATTGTTGCAACGAGTTCCCGACCTCTGTGATGTTCGAAGAGGCGGCGCCGTACCTTGGCCTTGCGGCTATACCGGCTTCTCTCGTCTCCTATCGTTCTCATGTGCCAAGGGCCTCTCCTAAAGGAGCGGCCGAAACCCCTCGCCCCCTCGAGTCCAACCCTGTTGTGCATCAGCACCCTTGCGGGTGGGGCTCTCTTTCAAGTTCCACTCCCGAGGTACCAGTTAAGGATGTGCCGAGCACTACACTGGTCGGCCGACTGGGGACCGCGGTGTAGTCAACCACCGGTAGCCGGGCAGAGAGCCGAAGCTCTCTTCGCTCAGTACCCCCTGCGGTAAAACGCGTCAGGTACGTTTTTGGTCAGCTGTTTAACTATTTATACTCAGTCGGGCGGACTACGTCTTGCAGCCCGGTCTTCCCTTCGCTTGTCCTCTTTAGCCTTGAGTACCTCGGTTGCGAACATTCGAAATGCCTTGAACATTTGTTCGGACACGAGCTGCCTATCCGTCAGGGGCCATAATAGCCCCTCGTTGGCGGCAGCCTGCATCAGGCATTCTCGCGTTGTTTGGTACTTGGGACAACTGCGCAGCACGTGGCTCGACGTTTCCGTCGCGCCGCAGCCGCACTTGTCGTCCCTAACCAGGGCAAACTGAAATAGCTTGGCCTGGAAATCTCCGTGGCCGCTGAGGAACTGAGTTACGTAGTAACCAGTTTCGACCCAACGTGCCTCGAGTCTTGTGGAGACGCTCTCGAAGAATCCGTACGTAGTACGGCCCTTCACCGACGTCTCCCATCTCAGTTGCCACATGTCTCGAACGGCTCTACGGACGTTGGTTTTCACCGTGCCTTTCGAGACTTTGTTCTCGACCATTTCGTCATGGTTTAGGCGATAATCGCCGACTTCAATGTTTTTGAGCGTGCGAGCATTAAACATAGCTACTATTTCGAGTAACACCAGGTCTATCGGAATCGCACCAGCAATCACGCAGACTGCATCGGTGGAGACCGTTCTGTAGGCCTTAGTGACACGGAGTAGTGCCTGCCTTTGCGCACTCTCCAAGCTACGCCTGGTATGTGCGTTTAGCAGGTCTGCCCACCCCGCGGCTCCGTACGTGGCAACCGGGAGAAACACGCCTTTGTACATAGTACTCATGGCGCGATGCCCCAGTCCCCAGTTTGCTCTTGCAATACCCGCTAACTTGTTAAAGGTTAGCAGGCATTTAGCGCGGACTCTCTTGACGTGGGTGGTTATCCCAACACCAGCGTCTATGTCTACCCCGAGGTACCGAATGGTATCCTGCAGGGGTAGCCGTCTACCATCTACCCGGACCGCTGGGGGTCTTTCCCTGTCAAATCTGCCTTTGAACAGGATCATCTCGGTCTTCGCGGCGGATAGAGTTAACTTCTGAGTATAACACCACCCAGAGACTCCGTCCACCACTCTCTGCGCTCTTTGCTCGATTTCTGCCCGTGACTTCCCGTAGGTTATCACAAGCAGGTCATCGGCGTACGCTACGAGTTCGCAGTGGAACTCTTCTCCTTCCAGGAGCTTTAAGACCCCGTCAAATACGAGGTTCCAGCAACTGGGTCCGAGGATAGACCCCTGCGGACAGCCTTTCGTGACTTGCTTACTCACTATTCCGTGGTTGGACACGATGGACACAACCCGTTTCGCGAAGTAGCTCGTCATAAGGCTATACAGGTTTCTGGGGCAGTCGCGCGTTCTGAGGTTACTCATCACGCTCGGCCACCAGACGTTATCAAACGCCCCTGATATGTCGAAGGCCAGACCTAGCACATACTTCTCCGGCCTACTAGCCACCACCTCGCGGAACGCGACCAGAGCGTGCTCGGTCGATCTCCCGCGGCGGAAGCCGTATTGGCGATCGGATACGTATGGTGCTTGAAGGAAAACGGGCTCTAGCCTCTTGAGCATGAGCTTTTCGAGGACTTTGCCCAGTACCGACAGCAAGCAGATCGGTCTGTACGACTTAGGGTCGGCAACAGGTTTTGTAGCCGCCTTTAACAGGGCTCGAATTGAGCCATGTTTCCAGCGGGTTGGGAACACTCCGTGTTTTAGACACGCGTTGTAGAGGTCGAGCAGAGCGACTTTTGCCGGCAGAGGCAGTCGCTTAACTACTTCAACCTCCACGCGATCCAACCCGGGGCACTTCCCGTTCTTGAGAGTTTTCACTGCCGCTGCAAATTCCCTTTCTGTGAACGACGGGGTGTCGTCCGCTAAGGGCAGAGCGGCAGCTTCCGCTCGCAGGAGTGCCTCTTCGGGCGAGTCGCTTTCCGGGCTGTCCTCAGGAATTAGCGCGTGTAGGAGCGTCTCAGCCGTGGATTCCCATGTCATCGTATGACCGTCTGTGGTACGGAGGTTGCTCATCGCAGCCTCAGTTCTGAGCCTACCCATCGCGATGCGGTAGGGAAGGCCCCATGGCTCTTTGTTTCCCTCTTTCGTTACGAAAGCGTTCCAGCTTCGTAACTTTGCGGTTCTAATAGCGGCCGTGTACGACTTTCTCTCCTCGAGGTACTCGTCGTGCTTGGCCGCCTTTAGGTCGGCATCTCTTATAGACTGAAAGGCGCGCCGTAATTTATAGACGCGCTTCTTTCGTCTCGTGAGCTCGTCGCTCCACCAGGGGACGGCTCTTCCGCGCTTTTTCCTCGGGGGCATCGCGGCGTTGCACGCTGCGACGATTGATTGCTCAATCTGTGTCGCGCGTGCCACTGTCTCCTCCGGTCCGGAGAGGACCAGTGGAGGGAGGTCCCGCAGTTGCTCCTCGAGGATTTTCTCAAAGTTCGGCCAGTCGGCCTTCCTTGTGGGGAACCGCCCCTCTCGGGGCTGATCCTCTTCAGTGCGTTCGAGGTTGAGCTCAAAAGCAATAGCACGGTGGTCGCTGGACGTAAGGTCATCTCTGACCTCCCAGCTTCGAACCAGTCAGGCTGCATCGAGCGTTGCCACTGTAACGTCGATGTATGACTCTCCGCACGAGCTGGAGAATGTTGCCATGCTGCCAGCCTCGTTCAGAACAATCAGGCCGTGCATTGAGAGGAGCTCTTCGAGCGCCTCTCCTCGGGCGTCTGCTGCCGCCGCTCCCCATAGGGGAGACTTGGCGTTGGCATCGGCCCCCAGCACGATTCGGCCTGTTCCGATCTCTTGTAGGGCCCGATCTAGTCTTGTCAGGCTGCTCTCTATCTCGTCAGAGAATTGAAAGTACTGACTGACCAGATACAAGTCCGTATTCTCTACTTTCGTGTGCACGCAGACGATGTGCCCGTCGTTCAGGTGCGAGAGACTCACGACTGTGAGAGATGGGTTCCGGGCCGCGATTGCGGCCATCACCTCCGTCCCTCCGCCCGTGTAAAGGCGTGTCGTGACTCCCAAGCCCGTAACTACGCCTTTGACGTTATACGGTTCCTGGACGAGCACGATATCAACGTCTAGTCGTTCAAGTGCGACACGAAGTTCGTCTGTAACAGTTCTTGAGCGCTGCATATTCAACTGCAATATTCGTAACCTGCTACTTAGACGCGAGCAACGGGCTTCTTTATCCATTGATGGGTGTCCAAATCTCTGGCACTTGAAGCACCGGGTGACGGAGTGGAAATCTTGCACACGGCAAGACGCCCACTCGACGAACACCCGGTCGCCCTGTCCCCGGATGCAGGATCAATCTCCTTGCCTGCTGGGGTTCTAACCTCGGGCTTCAGTTTTGACCCGGACTCGGACTTGGGCGTTGCCTTTGTCTCTGTCCCGGTCACTGGAGCCCTGGTCGAGGTCTTAAACCTCAGCTTAACGGCTGCGGCCATTTCCTCTCTGACCTTGTTCGAGAGGCTACGGAGATTCTGTTTCTTTATACAAGAAACAAACTTCTCCAGGGTGATCTCACTGGGTACGTGGAAGACCCGAAGGGTCGGGTTCCTCTTGCCCAGTACTCTAGCGCTTAGTCCGGCGTCCCGGAGTAGCGTACTCGCCGTAAACGCTTCGAGGTGAGCCGCCTCCTCGGTTTCGATGGCGATTCCATTGCTATGGATGCGCCGAACCGACTTGACGGCTATTTTCTCCCTCGAGGGCTTCACCAGTTGCAGGACAGCTCGCTTGGTAGCTTCGATGTCCTGGTACTTTTCAGCCGACTCCGGGAAGATCTTGACCACGTGAAGTGGTCTGACCTCCCTAGTCGGTGGTACACCCGGTCTCTTCGCGCTTACTGTCTTCAGCGCTTGGGCATAGCTATAAGTTGCTGGCCTGGGAGCTTGCGCTTCCTTTGGCCGCCCGGCACCAGGCTTCGCAGCCTTGGTGCGCGCTGAAGGCGCTTTTTCGAGTTGCTTGGCAACTCGGTTCAGCGACTTCTCGACCGTTGTCTTAACGGCGCGCTGCGATACTGTCGCAGCTTCGAGCGCCGTCAGACGTCCTTCCAGGGTTGCCCCGTGTTGGAGCACTTCCCTTAGAAGGCCGGTCAGAGCGGAAAATTGGCTCATGACATGGCCCGCAACCTCTTTGCTTACCTTGCTAGAAGGTTTCACCAAGAGGTTTTGCAGGGCCTCCTCATGGGCCTGGGCCTTGGCCATCACCTCGTCCAGACGGGTTGTGGCCGTCTCGGATTCGGCTTTGGCTGCAGCCTTTTTCCTGGCCAAGCGGGCCTTGCGCTTCTGATTTTTAGTCGTAGCCGGTGCCGCTACATGGCGGTCACGCTGGCTTGCCGACGTTTGCCGCGGAATGGCTCGGGGGTTGGAGGCGCGTTGCCTCCTGCTCCTTGCGGTCACGCTGGCGCGCCGGTGAGCTTGCCGCGGAATGGCCATTGGAGCTAGCTTCCCTCGTTATCCTGGGGCGGGCACCCTGGCTGGCTGGTTGGCCTGCCTTGGGTTCGCCCTGGACGACCGAGGTTTTGCTCTCTTTCGAGAGCTTTGCCGGCTTCGACCTGGTTGCGGATGTTCCGAGGGCTGCCTCCGTCAGCTCCCCGGTATCCGCATTGGAGGTGGACTTGGGTGGAGGCCTTACGTCCGGGGAGTCCCTTACGGGACTCTCGCCCAGACTCCGGCTGCGTCTCGCCTTCGTCTTCTTTTTAGTGGCGCGATGCGCCACCTCGGCCTGCGGTTCCACGTCTGGCTCCGCTGGTCGTTTCCTCCCTTTGGAGCTCCCTTTGGAGAGCTCCCGAGTGGCAGTCGCCTCTACCGGCGGCACGTCCACTCGACTTTTGCGCCTGGAACGCCCCTGGGGGCGTTCTAACGTGGCAGCTTCCTTGTCAGGAAGCACGTCCACGGGCGTCTGCTCTTTAGCCTCTTTCGAAGGCACTGGATTCATCGTTGCCCCGGAGGGCAACGTTTCCGTCTCCATCTCGTACGTCCCTTTCGGGGACAATGGTGTTTTTGTGTTATCATCCATTTGCTTTTTCTATTCGTCCTGCAGCGCTGCCCAGCCTCCTTGGACCCTCATGTGGAACCCGACAGTAGCCCTCGTGCAACGGCGCAATGCCGCGAGAGGGGGTGCCGGGTTAGGCTTACGCACAGGATATAGTCCGCTTGTAGTGGCCGACTGGGTCTCCCCAGACTCCACTGCCCGCTTCCTCGCCCACTTGGAATTCGCTCGTACGAGCGTTTCCTAGCCGATTGGTCAGCCATAGGGCTACTTTTCTCGGCTGACCTCCCGTTTAGTCGAAGCTGTGGCCAAAGGTACGTGTTGGAGGGGCCCTCCGAACCCAAGGGAGGGGCCTCCTCAGATCCCAGGATCCGCTTTTCCGACGACACGGGTTGCAGCGCACGGCAAACGCGCAGGGGGTTAACAGCCAATCCCCATGGCTGGTCTATACCTCTGCGCCGGCGGGGTTCCCGTCGGCGGGCCAGTGCTACTATTGAGGTGGCCTTGCCACCTATTCTCTAGTGGCCATTTGCTGGCGCTGCCTCTACCGAGAGCGCGGTCCTTTTCGGGGACTCCGTCGATACTCTCTGGCAAGCTGACAACGCTACCGCCTTACCCGGCCCCCGCCGAGTGGTCGAGGAGGATTCCCGAGGGAAAAGCTTCGCCGTCCTTAGTGCGTTCAATGGAGGCTGGGAAGGCTATATGGTTTCGGCCGCATGAGAGGCACCAGATGAGGTTCAATTGGACCAACATCGCCTCGCGGCCTTGCAGTGGATTACGCAGGGGTTGAACAAGCGACGCCGCGGACAGACTGGCAGCTCGGGGATGCTAGCCCGTCCGCCTGCAAGGCGAGCGCTCGAGATCGCACTAGCGCGGCGAACCGTGCTTGCAGTCTGCGACATAGCTCCGTTAGCCCCGACCAACTGTTAGCACAGAAGGCCGGGTTTGCCGGCGGGAACCACTTGGAGGTGGAGCCTGTCTTGAACGTGAGAGGCTAGCGGTCCAGCTGTGAGGACTGTGTGAGCGCATCACGAACCATGTGGGTGCTTTCCCCTTCGGACTCGGTTGGTCACCTGTCGTTCGAGGGCTTGGCGGTGGCGGCATCGCCCTTTCCAAGGGACGCCGCGTGGGTGGTACTTAGGAGCGGTGGCCATTCGGCCCACGGCATCTCCCTTCCCCCCCCTGGTGGCGTCTCCCTTTTCCAGGGACGCAACGGAACTTATACTTAGGAGTGCCTGCGGCTGTTAGGCCGGCAGCGTCTCCCTTTCTAAGTCCGTTCGGCGTCTCCCTTTCCAGGGACGCCGTGGTGCTTGTACTTGGGAGCGGCAGCCGCATTTCACGGCGTCTCCCTTTCCAGCCCCAACGGCGTCTCCCTTTCCGGGGAGCCAGCTCACCAAGGTCCATTTTTCCGATTAACGAGAAAATGGCCACCGCGCCCTTGGTTGCGCTGGTGGCCTCCTCCGTCCTCCGGGGTGTGCACCCACCCCGCCAGTAGATAGGGAAATTGAGTGTGGCGCAGCAGGAGGGTCTAACCCCGCCCGCAAGTCGTTCCGAGGCTATTCGCCTATAACAACATAACGCAAAATGCATCCACTACCCAACTACGCCCGCCGTTGTACTGAGTCAAGGTCCAACCAGCAAGGGAAATCAACCCTTCTATGAGCACTCCAGTTATCAGCAAAATGCGTGGCACTACACACGCATACTGTAAAGGAGGGGCCGCAGCCACTTGCTCTCGCTCAAGGCAACTTGGGCACGTTAAGTTTATAAACAATTTAGCGTTGACCCGCCTTGGCGGAAGTAGATAGGGACATCATTTATTTTTTTCATTTATTATTTTATCGAAATCTGCGGTACCCGAGTTAACTCATCCCCGCTTTTTACCAAAGATTATTGTTTTGTTCTACCATTCTAATATTTATATTTAGTTTAATTTTGGTTTTTAATTATTATTGATTTTATTGTATAATTTGATTGATGTTTTCCTACTTTATTTGTTTAAGACAACCTCTTAGCCGCATTACAGCGTTGTCCGTCCCTGCCACGAGGAGGCGGGTTGTTATCTACTCTGTAATATTTTGCCTGTCTTTTAGTATCTTGTCAATATATTCGGTGAATTTTGTATATTTCTCTTTAGTTTCAATAAGAACTGTATAATTTCTATTCAATATATTTTTATTTTCGTTCTCTATCCAAACTTCTTTTATTCTATTATACCTATGTTCTTCGTACCTTGGACATTGGAATATTAGGTGATCTCCATCCTCAATTTCTGCTCCACATTGGTCGCAGTTACCGTTTTCTCGTCTTCGGATTCTGTTTAGAAACGAATTTGTTATTCCATGATCTGTTATTATTGCTGCCTCATTTATGTTTGGTTGGAACCATTTATTTATCTCCGCGAAGTTTACACTTTTAATATAACAGTGGCACGCCCTTCCAGTCGAACTGTTGGTCCATCTTTCTTGCCATTGTTGTGTTATGCACGCTGTTAGTTTTTGTATCTCTGCTTTTGTTTCCTCTTTACTTATTCTCCCTGTTCCTTTAGTATAGTTATTCCAAATTATATTTTCTCCTATTCTTATTTTGAATTCTATTTCTCTTTTCTTTAGCATTAGATCAATTGGCATTTTCCCTCTTATTACTTGCAGTGCGTTTGTGGCGGTTGTGCGGTAAATTTTTCCAAAACTTAATAGTATATTTCTTTGGGCCGAGTTGAAGTGCCTAGTAACATGCGAATGTTTTGCATGCCCATACCACCCACCCGCAGCATATGTTGTTATAGGTAGAAACACACAGTCGTAATATAATTTAAAAGTTTTGCTATTGATGCCCCATTCTTGTTTCGCCAGTCTTTTAATCATCATGCTGTACGATGTGACCCTTTCCCTTATGCTTTTGGCATGTTTAATAAAGTTTAGTTTTTCGTCTATTATTACCCCCAAGTATTTATATTCTGTAACGTATTTTATTATATTTCCTTTGTATTGAATTCTTGGCCGTCTTTCTATGTCAAATTTGCCTTTTATTATCATCGCTTTGGTTTTTTCTATAGATATTTCCAAATTTGTTACATCGCACCACTCTTCTATTTTATTTGTTAGGTTCTTCGCATTATTCTCCAACTTATTTCGTGAATTTCCTTCAATTAAACATAAAAGATCATCTGCAAAAGCTATTAATTTTACTTGTGGTATGTTTGATTTTAATAGTGAGTCCATAGCAAAGTTCCATAGAGTTGGGCCCATTATTGACCCTTGGGGGCAGCCTTTTTGCATGAACTTTTCTATACACTTTTCTGACTCGTCTTTATATATAACCATTTTACGGCATGTGAAGTAGTCTTTTAGGGTATTTATTAACTTCGTTGAACATTTGGAATCTATTACCGCATTAAGTATTGCATGCCAGGCTAAGTTGTCAAAAGCTCCCTTAACATCCACAAACAGAGCAATTATATATTTTTCCTTACTTTGTTTTATATGCATGAATGCATCACTTATTGCGTTTTCCGTTGAGCAACCTGATTTGAAGCCATACTGGTTTGGTGCTGGTAGATTTTCATTTTCATAAGCTTGCTTAATTCGGTTTATTAGTATTCCCTCATAAACTTTACCCAGCGTAGGGAGCAGGGATATCGGACGGTAGGAGCCAATTTTTGTTAAATCTTTATCTAGTCCTTTCGGTATAATTTTTAATTTAGCTATTTTCCAGCAATTTGGAAAAATCATTTTATGCAAGCATGTGTTATATATTTTATGTAGTAATTCTATTTTATATTCAGCAACTTTCTTGATTATTTCTGGATTTAAGTTATCTATTCCTGGGGCTTTCAGATTTTTTAATTTAGATACGACTGCATCAATTTCACTGTATGTTATTTCATCTTCTAGGTTTTGATTTTTATATTCTTCTATTCTTCTTTTTATATTTTTGTGCATGTCATTATTATAGTCAATATTATCATCTGGAACAATTTTTGTTAGTATTTTGTTCATTGTTTCGTTCCAATCTAAAGTTTTGTTATTTGCTTCATTTATGGCTTGATAACCCGCGCAGTGGCTCAGGGGGCTAAGTGTCCGACTCGCAATTAGCGGGACCCGGGTTCGATCCCAACACCTGTCATCGCCGATTTTCGGCACGTTCACGCACTGCGCGGAGGGTGGTTCGGAATCCACCTTAAAAATTGTAGGTCCACCCGGTATGAGAATAAATTTGGTGTTCCCCCCTGCCTTACGGAAGCTCATACCGGGTCGGTATGTGAATACAGGAGGTATTCCATACCCGTCGCAAACCCTGCGGGGAGTCGACGTTAATGAAAAACTATGGCTTGATACAATATTGGGGTACGTGCTTTATTACTTAAAATCTTGTGTGTTATACCCCACGGATTCTCATTTCCAACTGTGGTTACAAAATTTGTCCAGGATTTATTTTTACTTTCTATTATTAGTTTATTATATTCACTTTTAAGATTTTTGTAAGCTTCAATTGCATTCTTATCGTTTGTGTATCTATTAGCTCTAATTCTTTGCACTTCTTTTCTTGCTTTAAATACTCTTTTACGCATTTGTTGTATATCTATAGACCACCAGGGTACTTTTCTATCAAGAATTACTTTTTTTCGTATTGTAGTATCACATATTTTCTTTATTTTTTCGACTACTTCTGTTACCATAGTTTCCGGATCGGTTTCATTCATTATGTTTATATAGTTTTCAGTAAATACTTTATTTATTTCTATTTCAAAATTTTCCCAATTTGCTTTTTTTATGTTATAATTGTTTGTTTTATATGCTATTCGTTTCGGGTTAATTTGATTCTCTATCCAAAATACTATCGCATTGTGGTCACTATTTGTTAGGCCATCCACTACTTTCCAGTTCTTTATATAGTTCCGGAAGGTTGGATTTGTCACAGTTATATCTATGTTTGATTTAGCGTGGGTTGTCCAAAACGTTGTTATGTTATTTTTTGATTTTTCATTTAGTACTATTAGATCACGTTCGGAAATCAGTTCTTCTACTAATTCTCCCTTTTCATCTGTTTCATTATTGTACCATAATAAAGATTTCGCATTTATATCGGCTCCAATTATAATTTTTTTATTCTCTAATTCATGTAAGGCGTTCTGAAGAGAATTTAGATGCACCCTTATGTCGTCTGAATATTGATAATATTGGGATATTACATAAAAACATTCATTTTCCAGTTCAATGCATGCACATGATAGATGGCTAGTCATTAAGTGGTCTATTTGAGTAACCGAAATGTTGGGGTTATATATTATTATGGCTGCCTGTACTGTATCCGCATTTGTTTTCTGGACAATTCGGACATTACTTGGTGCGACACACCTTACTAGTCCATTGTATGTGTAGGGTTCTTGTACCACTGCTATGTCAAAGTGCTGTTCCTCTGCAATTTTTCGTATTTGAGATGCAACAGCTTTAGAACGCTGCATGTTTAGTTGTATGATTTTTAGTTTCATTAGTTGTAACCAATTTTTGTTTTTCTTATTTCTAACTGCTTTAAATATTCAGGGCAGCTCCTGCTATACGTATTGTGTCCTGTTTCCTTTCTCCTTGATTTGAGGCAGCTGATGCAGCATCGTGTCGATTCCTTATTTGGGCACTCTTTCCAAATGTGTCCTGGGTTTGAACAGTGGGAGCAGACCTTTTCCATGTCTGTACACCATCGTGTTGTATGTCCGTATGCCAAACATTTAGAACAACGTGGTACATTAATAAACTCCTTGATACGGTGGCTACGCCATTCCATAAAAAGCTTTTCTTTATTGACTATATATTTATATAGTTTGCCGGGCAATTCAAGTATCCAATTTTTCATTTCATTGTCTTTATTCGTTAGATTAAATTTAAAATTCATTTTTGAGTATAATGTTTCTTTTTCTTCATCAAAGTATTTAAAGTTCTTCTGCCAAATAATTTCTTTTAATTCTTCTGGCCTGTATTTTTTGTCAACGTCAAATACTATTATGTTTGGTTGAATTTTCCTGGGTTCCTCTATTTTAACATTATCTATTGCAATACTTTTTACTTTATTCAGATCCTCTAGTGAATCTAGTTGCATGACAACTCCGTTGTCCCTACTTGGCTTCATAAATCCAATTTTTATTTCCATTGAGCTTGCTTTTATTTCCTCTTTTATCACTTCTTTTATTCGTTCACTTGTTTGGCCATTATCATTTACTGGTTTGAAAATAGCAACTGGTTTTGTGATTTTTTCATATACGCGTGGCTGTTGTGGAGTTTTCGTTATTTCTGAATATGTTTTCTTTTCAATATTTTTAATCGATTCTGCTATATTGGTTTTGCATTCCGTATATTTTGCTTTTATAGTTTCATTTTCATTTATTAGTGTGTATACTGTCTGTTCCATTTTACTCCATTGCGTCATTATAAATTTCTTTGATTCGTTTTTAATTTTATTATTTTCTGCAAATATATGATTTTCCAGGCTACGTCTTACCTCTAAAACCAGGTCAATTAGTGATGCTTCTTTTTTTTCTATTTCATCAGTACTCTTGGCAATCAATTTCCGTTTCCTGCTTATGTCTACTTTTATCAGTTTTACCTCAGGATTTTTTGTTACAGTACCCTTGGTACCTGAAGTACAAGCAGGCATCATTTCTACTTCCATCTTCTCACTGGGGGTTGGAGATTGTGGCACTTTTGTGACTTGTTTCTTTATTTGTTCAGTCATATTAATTTTTTTTATAAGTTGTGTTAATAAGTGTTAGTATTGGTGATGTGTTAACCCCTGGAGTTAATTCATGCAAGAATTCCGGGCGCGCCCGACGCAGAAGCACCACAGCAGCTAGGAAACTCATCAGTGGCCCCGGCAGAGCCCCCCGCGACGTGCTGCAGGGACCCCTCCGGTCGCCAGCCGGCACTACAACACATCGCGGGATTATACTCCAGTTGACAGAGCAGCCAGGTCATGCTGGCCAGACCGACCCGGGCTCCTATACTACCTGGCGGCCTGGGAGTGCCCAACCCAGTTTCTAAGCTGTACCCTCTAATGATCCAACCACTGCCGCCCCGCGACGGACGCGCCCGCAATCAAACATAAACTCCCTGAGTGTGAGTGTTTAGTGTAAGTGTGTGCATTTGTGTGTGGTGTGATGAGCTCGGGAACCCGTGGGGACGCTAAACCCCAGTGGCTGCACACATCAGCCATCCCTGCGGGAAGTAGATAGGGACAGTGAGTGTGGCGCAGCAGGGGGGTCTAACCCCGCCCGCAAGTCGTATCGAGGCTCTTCGCCTATGACAACATAACGCAAAGTTCATCCACTACCCAACTACGCCCGCCGTTGTACTGAGTCAAGGTCCAACCAGCAAGGGAAATCAACCCTTCTATGAGCACTCCAGTTATTAGCAAAATGCGTGGCACTACACACGCATACTGTAAAGGAGGGGCCGCAGCCACTTGCTCTCGCTCAAGGCAACTTGGGCACGTTAAGTTTATAAACAATTTAGCGTTGACCCGCCTTGGCGGAAGTAGATAGGGACAAAAAAAAATAGAGGGGCCCCTTCACCACCCCCGGCGCACCTTGCTTTTGCATATCGCCGGTCCCCAATTGCTTAACTCTAAGACGGCGTTTTATCGTCCGTCGCAAAATAGTCCCCATATACTATCTAAGCGAGCCACTTTATCTTTAGACGGCAAATTGGATGTGACTTGTCCTGGTAGGTCTGGTTTACACAGTCTTCTTTCTTCTTACTCCAGGAATTCTTCTGAATGTGCTTGCAAAGCTGCTCGCTCGGCCTTGCAAGTCAGCAGCTTCTTAGCATAGTCTTGGAAGACGTGGAATGTGTCCTTCTTCATGATATCCTTCCTTGTAAGGCTGGCTCCTGCTTCTTGAAGCTCCCGTCGGAAGTTGGTCCGGTCTTGTTGGTATAAGTTGCAATTTAGTAGAACGTGTTCTGCTGTGTCCGGATCTCCACACTCACATCTCTCTGTGTCGGAGAGTTTGAAAGTGTGGAGTTTGGCTTTAAAATCGCCATGGCCAGAGATGAACTGGGTTGTATAATGGTTGGGTTCAATCCAGTAGGCTTTAAGTCTGTCCTCTATTGATGGAAGATAGAGATATGTTTCTCTTCCTTTGGTTTCGGAATCCCAGGAAGTTTGCCAGTCCGTCAGTATTTTGGTGTTAAGCTTGTGCCAGGCTTCATCTTTCTGACTCTGAAGGCCATTGAATTGGTATTCGTCGATGACGAATGGTGTGCCTTTCCTAAGGTAGTAGGCGTGTTGTCGCTTCTTTAGTTCATCGTTGATGGGGAGGACACCAGCGATGACTGGAAGGGCAGCCGTGGAGACAGTCCTATAGGCTTTTGTAATTCCCAAAAGAGCCTTTCTTTGGGCGCTAGCCAGTTGTCTGGTTTTTTGTCTATGGTTGATCCTGTCATACCATGAGACAGCGGCGTACGTTATGATTGGAACGAAGAGGCCTTTATAAATAATTTTCAGGGCTTTGTAGTTAAGTCCCCAGTCTCGTTTGGCAACCCTCATAAGCTTTCCGAAGAGGTTCAGAGCCTTGCTGCATATGTTAGTGATATGAGCTCCAAAGGTAAATCGCTCGTTGATATATACTCCAAGGTACTTAAATGTCGTGACAGACTTGATACGGTGTTCTTTGATGCGAATAAGTGGTGGACGTCTCATATCGAGCTTCCCCTTTAGGAGCATCATTACACTTTTGGTCGCAGATAATTCCATTTTGTTGTGAACGCACCAGTCGTCAACAATTTTCATAGCAATGTTGCCCTTCGCCTCGAGTTCCAGTCGAGATGAGCCTTTGACGATGATAATCTGGTCGTCGGCATAGGCGTACGTCTCAATGCCAGCGGTCTCAAGTGCCTTTAAGTTGGAGTCGAATACAAGATTCCAAAGTGTAGGGCCAAGGAGGGAGCCTTGGGGGCATCCCTTCGAGATCTTTTTGCTGACTTGGTTGTGTCGTCTAGCAATGACTGCTGTCCTGTTGCGAAAGTAGTCCTGTATAAGTATGTACAAATTGCGTGGACATTGCCGCTTGTGGAGCTCGTCCAAAACTGACGGCCACCAGACGCTGTCAAAGGCGCCTTTGATATCGAGGAAAATTCCTAGGATATACTTGTCGGTTGTAGTTTCGACAGAGTGACGGACAGCCATGATTGCGTCCTCTGTGCAGCGGTTCTTTCTAAATCCGTACTGGTGCGGAGAGGCTCGGTTATGGTCAATGACGCAGCCAAGCTTTTTAAGGATCAGGCCTTCAAGTACCTTCCCCATTACAGGAAGGAGGCAGATCGGTCTGTAAGATTTCGGATCAGACTTGTCTTTCTCCGGCCCCTTGAGAACTGACACTATTTTCCCTGTTTGCCAGTGTGTGGGAAAGTGTCCATGATTTAGGCATGCATTAAAAACTTTGGTCATTAGAGTTCCAAGAGGACCATATGCCGCTCGAACCGCTTCAATGTGTATAAAGTCAATGCCAGGGGCAGTTCGAGTTCTGGCTTTAAGGAGAACTGCTTTGAGTTCCTCCTCAGTGAATTCATCCGCATCAAGGGTGTCTGGCGGTGTTTCCACGGCACGACGAAGCAAAGCTTGCGTTTGCGATTCATTTTCAGCGTTATCGTCCATGATGAGATCGCTAAGGAGGATGCTGGAAGCTTCTTCCCAAGTAGTAGCGTAGTGGCTGTCTTTGCGGAAGTTGCTAATGCACTTGTTAACTTTGAGCTTATCGCACTGGAGCTTGTAAACGAAACCCCAAGGGTTTTCGTTGCCATGCCCAGTGACAAATTTGCGCCAGCTGTCCTCCTTATTGTTTTGGATTTCAGCGTGGTAGGCTGCCCTGCTCTTGTGGTAGGTCTTTTTAAGAGCTTCTTTAAGCACAGGATCTCGAGCTTTTTGGTACCTCTTCCTGTCTTTGTAGACCGTTTTCTTCTGCTCTGTCAGGTGAGCAGTCCACCACGGAACTTTGTAGGAGCAGTGCCTCCTTCGAGGAATGGCTACGTTGCAGGCCCTCTTAATCGCCTTCTCTATTTCGTGTACTGAATGGTTCAGAGAGAGGAGATCATGGGTTTGTTGTGGTAGACGGTGAGCCAGGTTATTAAGTTCGTGAGCATACATCTCCCAGTTGGCCTTGTGTATATTGTAGGCGCCAGTGTAGTATTGCCTGTGGGTTGGAAGGTGCTCTTTCAAGACAATATGAATGGCGTTATGGTCACTAGTAGTCCATCGCTCCAGGATATTCCAGGAGTGGACTAGCCTGAGTGCAGTGCCAGTGGCCATGGAAATGTCCACGCACGAAGTGCCATGCGCCGAAGCGAAGGTGGAAGGGTGGCCCTCTTCGTTGAGAACGTAGAGGGCATTTCCAGAGATAAAGTCCTCGAGGGCTTCGCCTCTCTCATCGTTTGTCTTGTCATGCCACATGCTAGATCTGGCATTTGCATCCATGCATATTATGATTGGATGGCCTTTTAAGGCTTGGAGTGTTTTGCCAAGATGAGCGAGGTGTGTCTCAATAGGTTGAGAAGGTGGACAGTACAAGCTGACCAAGTACAAGCTTCGTTTGCTGTATTTTATTTCAGCGCACACTAAGTATGGATTGCTTAGGTGGGTGAGTAACATTACCTCAATACTTGGGTTGATGACAGCTATAGCTGCCCATGGGGCGTCATCCGGTGTGCCGCCGGTGACTATAGTAGTGGCAATGCCAAGTCCCAAGGGTTTGCCTCTGAAGGAGTATGGTTCTTGGAGTAGAACCAGGTCAATGTGGTCTGTCGATGCCTGTTGGGCAATTTCGCTCGCGACCTGCTTGGATCGCCTGGCATTTAATTGTATAATATTCAGGCTAGTATCGTTGGGTCTAGAGGCCATAGTCGATTCTAGACATTGCCAGTTCTTGGGCGTGCTTAAACGCAGGGCAGGTCTTGTCCAGGATTGAGTGCTCAGCTGGTTTATTAAAGCGCTTACAAGGTGCGCAAGTTGGCGGTTTGTTTTTCGCTTTGCACTCTGTGATTTTGTGTCCAAGCTCAGAACAGTGGCCACAGGTAGGTTTTTCGGCCTTGCAGAACTTGGCAACATGGCCATACATTTGGCATTTGTAGCATCTACTAATGCCAATGAAGTCCATGAGCTTGCAGGAAGACCAGTCAATGAAGACTGTGTCGCGCTTCCTTAGGACGTTTCGGATTTGCGGAGTAGTTTCAGCAACCCAGTTTGTATAGTCCTCTCTGCGCCGTCCAACTTTGAAAGCGAGTCTAAAGTTGGAGGCAAATTGTTCCTTCGACATATTCTCAAGGTGGTCTTTATTTTGCTGGTATACAGAGTCCAGGATTTCGCTTGGTTCCAAATTGATTGGCACGTCATATATGACAAGCCGGGGAGCTCTTTTGCCTGGTTTGTCGACAGTAAAGCCGTGAGCTTTGAGGGCAGGGCTGGCAATGAATTTTTGCAGGTCCTCGACTCTGTCAGTTTCAACCAGGATACCCTTATCCCGGATTCTACGCACGTTTCGAACGCGCACGTTTTCGGCCTTAGGAGAGAAAAGCTTCATTACTTCAGCCTTAGTCTCATCACTATTTTTAATGGTTGTGTTATCCTGGGTAGGATGAATAACCACGACCTGACTTGGTTTCCTGATTGGTTTTTTGGCATTATTGATGCCCGGAACTTTGGTGGAGTTCGCATTTGTTGCAGTGACAGATGCATAAGTTTGCGGGAGACTTGCAGCTATGTCCATTCGCTCCTCTACGCGCCCACGTAGGAACTCGTTTTCCTGGGTCAGCTTGTTAACTAGGTCAGAAAAACGGTCAAGGCACGAGCTTACGAGTAATATCGTTTCCTTAGACGTTTCAGGAGCGTTTTGTGAGAGGTGAGTCATTATTAAGCGCTTGATATTCAAGGCTTTGGTTCGTGCTGAGATCGGCTTCTCCTTTGGCTTGCTATTGGAAGTTTTAACTTTAGCCTTTGGATGCTCCTTGTCACTGTCCGATAATGGGCAGACATACTTCCGCTTCCTCTTAATGAGAGGAAGGGAGTCTGAGCCTTCTGAGCATGAAGAGTGGTCCATTTGAGAGCTTGAGTCGGCTTCATCGTTTGAGCTTGGGAGCTCGGAAATTGGTGGCGATTTTAAAGTTTTCTTCTTAATTGTTGACATTGTCATGAGTTTGGAAGATGTGTATTAGGGTTCTCGTGCAGCAAGGCGGACTCGGTCGGGAGGCGCCCTTCGTCTTGGAGCATGTGAGCAGTAGCATGTGCAGAGTGGCCGCGGCGCAGCCCCCCGATTCAGTGCTGCAGGGCCCTTGCCCGGGCGCCACCCGGCACTACAACAACCGCCGGGATTTTCGCTACATGGTCGGGCAGCCAGGTCGAATCGGCTTTTTCAACCCGGGCCCGTATACTATATAGCAGCATGGGATCGCCCAACCCATTTTATACGCTGTACCCTCACCATCACCACACTACTGCTCGCCCCTTCGGAATTCTTCCTCCGTTCCTCGTCCGCCAAGGTGTTGGTTGCCGCGACTCTTACTTGGGTACCCCGGGTGCGTTAAGCCCGTACTGCAGACGAGAGGTGCAGCCCCTGGGTCGACATAACTCCGTTTGCCCCGACCAGCTGTTAGCACAGAAGGCCGGGTTTGCCAGCAGGTACCACGTGGAGGTGGAGCATGTCTTGAACGTGAGAGGCTAGGTTCCTGTTAAGGGACTATATTCGCATCACGAACCATGTGAGTGTTATCCCCTTCGAACTTTGTCGACCACCAGCTCTCCTAGCGGTTTGGTGGAGGCGGCGTCTCCCTTTCCAGGGACGCCGTGGAACTGTACTAAGGAGCGGCGTCTCCCTTTCGGGGATCAGCGGCGTCTCCCTTTCGAGCACCAGCGGCGTCTCCCCTTCCGGGGAGAACGTTCACCATCCATATTTCTCATTAACGAGAAAATGGCCACCGCGCCCCTAGTTGCGCTGGTGGCCTCCTGTGTCCTCCGGGGTGTGCACCCACCCCGCCAGTAGATAGGGACAGAGGGAATCTCGTTAATCCATTCATGCGCGTCACTAATTAGATGACGAGGCATTTGGCTATTATCTCATCATTTGCCCTTTACAGGGCATCAGATATTGTGCCTGAGATGGCAGGCATCACCACTAATTCTAACGAGGGAGACGATGTCTACCCGATCCCAACTCTGTTACCCACACTGCGGCCCCCGGTGCCTACATTGAAAAAGGAGAAAGCTACTATGCCTCCTATCAGGGCCCGGGTCGACAAGACTTTGATATCCTTTCTGCGGATTAGATTAAAATTGGTCAGCTCGTTGACGGATGCTGGACTCCATATACCGCGGCACGATAGCGTAATTGAGGAGAAGTGTACTTCTCTTACGTTGTACTTGGCCTTGATCTTCGCGACTAGATCGTTGTTCTGGCCGTAATATCGCGTTTTCCTAGAGTGAGCTGCGTTCAGGTCACTCTGCTCGCCGACGACTTGGGCGTCTAGAACAAACGCGGTAATACCCAATTTCGCTACGATGTCGGGCTTTCTCGCTCCTTGCTCGGTTTCGATGCGGGGTTCTTCCTCGACGTTATAGCCTTGTTGACTGAGGCCTCTTGCGACGTATTTGGTAATCGCATTATGTCGTCGAATTCGCACCCCGTGCGTCTTGTGGCAGACTTGGAGAATGTGATTGAGGGTCTCAATGTGTCCGCAGCCAGCCCGGCAAAGCCGGTCGGCGCGGCGCCCTCTCGTTGTTCGTGAACGGCTCGGTAGCGCATTGATTCGCAGCCTTATCAGGTTGATGTAATCTCTCCCTGAGAGAAAGCGCGTTCCGTCTCGCACCCACTGGTGTTGTGTGGGGACGCCAAGACTCTCTTTGAGGCCCATGCCATCCGGCGCTCGGTAGAGCATAGTAGCCCACCTTTGGTCGGCCAACTCCTTGGTGTTGTGGAGCACTCCATGGTCCTTCAGTCTAATTTCCTGGACTTGTATGTCGCTGTCCAGGAACTTCTGCATTGTGCAGTTTGGCGTCTGGGTAAATGTAAGCCCGCGTAAGCGGTTTACCCTTATGCGTGGGATCGTCCATCTAAATGATGGAATGCCCAATCCGCCTGCTTTCACAGACGCATGGAAATAGGCGTTTAGCGAATCGTGCGGCAGGTTGAGCCATTTCCTGGCCGTTGCTCTCACCAGCCGGTCGAGCTTGTTTAGGAGACTCACCGTGGTGGTCCCTAGGGATAATAGGTGGTACAATCCCGGAATAATCTTGGTCCTCAGGCCGTACAACCTTTGTTGAGGCTTCAGAGGAGCTCGTGACAGCTTAGCGAGGTCGCCGACTAGTTTCTCCGCAGGTCTTCCACAGAGCTTCCCATCCGGTGAGAATGGGATTCCGAGATACTTCCACTCGTCCGATCGCTTTAGTGCCGGAATGCTTCGTCCCTCACACGTGAACGAGGTGTTGGCGTCCACTACCACCTTCTTTTCGTGAGGAACACTCCGCAGGGCTATCGTGCAGCACTTATTCGCGTTGACAGTCATACCACACTTTCCCAGGTAGTCATTGGTCATGTCAAGGATGGTTTGCAGGCCTGTTGACGTAGAGGCCATCAATAGCAGATCGTCTGCAAATGCGAGAGCATTTATGTTGCATCCGTCTACTTTCGCACCGACGCTGCTAGGCAGCATCCTTAGTAGTCCATCCATGACCAGGTTAAATATAAAGGGAGACATTGGGTCTCCCTGTTTGACTCCGCAAGTGGGTCTTATTGTATCCGACTGCCATCCGTCGAACGCTAGTTTGGTGGTGCTGTTGGCGTACACTAATTCAATGTACTCCACGATCCCTTTAGGGAAGCCAGCGGCTGTAAGTGCTGCCTTTATTGTGCATGCCGACACTGAGTCAAATGCCTTGGCGACATCAAGACTTGCGATGAAGAGCGGTTTGAAGGAGCGCTTATGGTACCGCAGTATCGCATCCAAGAGGAAAGTACTCTCTGAGCAGCCATCCTTGTGTATAAAGGCCATTTGCCTACTGTCATGCGGAACCAACCTAGCCATCCTAGTGGCTAGTATTTTGTGGTACGTCCGCGTGATGACAGAGGATACTGTTATCGGACGAAAATCGGAGGGGGTTGCGGCGTCCTCCTTCTTTGGTATCAGCGTGGTGCGTGATTCCAGAAGGTGACCCGGTATTCTCCCGCTCCATAAAAAGATGTTAAAAATCCGTATAAGTACCTCGCCTGGTGTCTTCCGTAGGAGCCTAGTAGAGACTCCGTCCGGCCCAGGGGCCGTTGACAGTGGCGGCAAAGCGTGTTTAATTTTCTCGCATGTTATAGGCTCGTATATGCTGCTCAGAGACCTGCTGGGCGCTTGGTATTCCGGCGCTGTCACTATTGTGCGAGTGAATGTTCGTTCCCAGAAAGCCACCATATCACTTTTGTCCGGAGTCGACGTGCAGTTGACATCGTCGAGGATAGCCCTAAGGCATTTCCCTGGGTTCGCGCTCCACATAGTCTGCGTGCGGGCGTAGTCAACTCGTCTCTGTTTCCTCCGTGAGCAGACCGGTCGGATCTCGTTTGTCCGGTTGCTCGGTGGTCGCCTCCCTTTCTTTGGGAAGACCTCCAGCAGGTAGAGGGCGATTTCCTCATTCATCCTCTGTGCAGTCCAGTTCTGAGTGGCGCTGCAGAGCTCGTACAGTCGCATGACGTGGTGCGACGATCCCTGTGGTCTTGGGAGTTGAATCAGGAACTGGCGGAGATCCTCGCGTGTTTCATGAGTTTCCTCATGGCGTTCGATCGCGGGTGGGCTGGGTATGCGTTCGACCAGGAACTCTTTGACAAGTTCCTTGTACTCAGCCCTCCTCCTCTGTCCTTTTATCGCCTCCAAAGATCGCTCTGGGAAGATCCTATCGAGCTCCTGATTGATGAATCGGACCCCTTCTTGTACTAGCCTCGCCTCTTGCCGAGCAAGGAGCGAGAGCTCCTCATGCGACCATCTCGCTTTCGTAGGTAATATCAAAGCCTGTTGGTCATACCAGTCGGGGTGTGCTCTCCGACAATGCACACCTCTACCAGTTTTCGTCGTAAAGTTCCGTCCGCAACCGGGGAACTCGCAGGCGAAAACAGAGCCAGGTTCTGGTACGGCTTCGTCTCCAGATACGCGGCTAAAACTCGGGGTGGAGGTGTCAGTGGACCCTCCCCCATTATCATTTGTATTTGTTTGTGTCGTGCCGAGAGAAATTACGAGACGGTGGGGGTGGCAGCCCCAAGGTCTCTGTGTGTCGTCTTAACTCCGTTAGCCTCCCCCCGGGGGGGGGGGAGTTTCCGGCAGGAACCACTGGGAGGTGGAGTTCGACTTGGTCGGAGAGGCTGAGGTCCTACGAGAGGACTGTATGGCGCATCACGACCCCGTAACTATGTCTCTTATCCCCAAATTCATGGTACAGTGCATGTCTCGGATACTAGGCTTGCGCCCGACACCTCAAACGACTAGCCGAGCCCGTCACGGGAGCATGACACTACCTCGTCGACCCTAGGGTCTAAAAGGAGGCACTCCCCCGATCAGTAACTCTTGGCCGCACCCGTAAGAGAGTCATAGTTACTCCCGCCGTTTACCCGCGCTTATTTGAATTTCTTCACGTTGACATTCAGAGCACTGGGCAGAAATCACATTGCGTCAACACCCGCGAGGGCCATCGCAATGCTTTGTTTTAATTAGACAGTCGGATTCCCCTAGTCCGTGCCAGTTCTGAGCTGAGCGTCGAATGGCGGCCGAAGAGGACAAAAGAAGCCCGCGAGGAGCCTCAGAAGCCTCGCAGCAAGGAAGATCCGCGGGAGGCCAAGGCACGGGACCGAGTTCGGATCTTTTTTTTTTTTTTTTTTTTACGTGGGGAAATCCTCATGGACACCCCGCCGCCCTGGTGGGGGCGACGGGGTAGTGCCGGACTCTTACCGGCTAAAACCCCACGGTGGCCATCCTCGGCGCTGACTGGGGCGACACCGGGAACTCTGGTAGAACACTACCGGTGCCGCCCCGCGCCCGCCCCCTATTGGAGGCACGTCTCGTGGTGGGGGAGCGGCCATCCGCTCTCTCGCTTTCACGAGAGAGGGAGGCTTCCCCCACTACTCGCGGGGAGACACGGCTCACCGCACTCCCTCGCTAGCGGCGAAGGAGGCGGGAACCGCGCCCCCGCATTACCCATCCCTCCTGGGCGGGTCGTGCGACCACTACACGCCCGCCCCGCCTCGGGGCCGCTTGCGCAGGCGACAGAGCCACCACTCTGCCGCCTCGCGGCCCCTTGGCAAGCACCCGGCCCGTCAACGGGTCGAGATCCGTCGACGGGACCGGGGCCTCCAAGTTGTGGTTCCGAACCACCGAGGGCCAGCGTAGCAATCTTGTGATTATCATTTAAGAATAAAATTCTCATTGGTGACGGCTGGGCTCGAACCCACGACCCGCACATTGCGAGTCGAGTACTCTAACCACTCTGCCACTACGGACCCCTACCGAGTTCGGATCCTGGGCTGTTGCCAACCCGCTCTCCTCGCCCAGGCCCGGCACGTCAGCCCGACCCGCTTCCCTACCAAGCCCGACACGCCCCGCTCCTCAGAGCCAATCCTTATTCCGAAGTTACGGATCCAATTTGCCGACTTCCCTTACCTACATTATTCTATCGACTAGAGGCTCTTTACCTTGGAGACCTGCTGCGGATATGGGTACGAACCGGCGCGACACCTCCACGTGGCCCTCTCCTGGATTTTCAAGGTCCGAGGGGAAGATCCGGACACCGCCGCAACTGCGGTGCTCTTCGCGCTCCAAACCCTATCTCCCTGCTAGAGGTTTCCAGGGAACTCGAACGCTTATACAGAAAAGAAAACTCTTCCCGGATCTCCCGACGGCGTCTCCAGGTCATTTTGGGTTACCCCGACGAACACTCTTACGAGGGCCCGAATTGTATGCGGTTCCGCTGCCGGGTTCCGGAATAGGAACCGGATTCCCTTTCGCCCAACGGGTGTGTGTCTGTGTTTATTGTTACTCATTTGCATTTGGCACAACACCATCATCGACATAGGATTTCTCCTAGGGCTTAGGATCGACTGACTCGTGTGCAACGGCTGTTCACACGAAACCCTTCTCCACGTCAGTCCTCCAGGGCCTCGCTGGAGTATTTGCTACTACCACCAAGATCTGCGCCGACGGCGGCTCCAGGCAGGCTCACGCCCAGACCCTTCTGCGCACACCGCCGCGACCCTCCTACTCGTCAGAGCTTCATGGAGGGCAGCCCCGAGGGACCGCCCCACCCCACTTGCCGCTGACGGCGGAGTATAGGCGCGACGCTTCAGCGCCATCCATTTTCAGGGCTAGTTGCTTCGGCAGGTGAGTTGTTACACACTCCTTAGCGGATTCCGACTTCCATGGCCACCGTCCTGCTGTCTTAAGCAACCAACGCCTTTCATGGTGTCCCATAAGCGTCGACTTGGGCGCCTTAACTCTGCGTTTGGTTCATCCCACAGCGCCAGTTCTGCTTACCAAAAATGGCCCACTTGGCACTCTGATCCATATAAATCTCGTGGCTTCATAGTTCAAGCAAGCCAGAGATCTCACCCATTTAAAGTTTGAGAATAGGTTGAGGTCGTTTCGGCCCCAAGGCCTCTAATCATTCGCTTTACCAGATGAGACTCGCAAGCGCCCGCGGGGGGGGCGAGCGAGTGCCAGCTATCCTGAGGGAAACTTCGGAGGGAACCAGCTACTAGATGGTTCGATTAGTCTTTCGCCCCTATACCCAGTTCCGACGATCGATTTGCACGTCAGAATCGCTACGGACCTCCATCAGGGTTTCCCCTGACTTCGTCCTGACCAGGCATAGTTCACCATCTTTCGGGTCCCAACGTGTACGCTCTGGGTGCGCCTCATCTCGCGATGGGAACGAGACGCCCCGGGAGTGCGAGGCCGCATCGTGACGCGGCCCATCCTCCCTCGGACGCGACCAACCCCGCGAGGGGAAGGCACGACCTTCACTTTCATTGCGCCTTTAGGTTTTCTTGTCCCAATGACTCGCGCACATGTTAGACTCCTTGGTCCGTGTTTCAAGACGGGTCCCGAGAGTACCCAAAGCAGTAGCGTCGCTGACCGGTATTTCGTCTATTTGTTTGGCCTGTCCGAGGACACCGCCTGCCAACAGCTGGCCAGGCCCGGGCACGGCACCAGGTCCGTGTATACTCCGGGTATGCTCTTGACCGCGCTTGCGGCGGGCCTGAACGCAGAACGCGAACGAACTGCGGCCCGATACCGTGCGAGTACCGCCGGGCAGCCGGTCGGGCGACCAAGGGGCTGCCGCGTGCGGTTGGATCCGCAGCGACAGGCACCCACTCGGGCCGTAGACCGACACCCAACGGGTCGCGACGTTCTACTAGGGGAGAAGTGCACGACCACGTCGCCGGGCTTTCGCCGACAGCGGCGTGCCCGCGGAGCGCGAACCGAAATCCGCTGCCTCCGGGACATCGCGCGCCACCGAGATGCCGGCTCCGCTGACGATGAATCTCCCCGTTCGATCTTTTGGGTTTCTCGGGTTTACCCCTGAACGGTTTCACGTACTCTTGAACTCTCTCTTCAAAGTTCTTTTCAATTTTCCCTCACGGTACTTGTTCGCTATCGGTCTCGTGGTCATATTTAGCCTTAGATGGAGTTTACCACCCACTTAGAGCTGCACTCTCAAGCAACCCGACTCTAAGGAGAGATCCTCCCGAAACGCGTACCGGTCTCTACGGGCCTGGCACCCTCTGCGGGAAAGTGGCCCCATTCAAGAAGGACTTGAACGCGGTAAAGCACGCTCCGGGATAATCGGATCCTCCCAAACACTACAGTTCCCTGCGGCGAGATGCCGCGGGATTCAGTGCTGGGCTCTTTCCTGTTCGCTCGCCGCTACTAAGGAAATCCTGGTTAGTTTCTTTTCCTCCGCTTAGTAATATGCTTAAATTCAGCGGGTGATCTCGCCTACTCTGAGGTCGTCTCTGCGTACGCGTCGAGGTGGAGGAGAGAGAGAAGAGTATGAAGAGAAACGCTAAAGGGTGGCGGAAGGCACAATATCAATGCTGCTGCTGCTTGCCGCTCGGCGTAGCTGCGGACGGAGCGAAAGAGGTAGCGGTTCCGCGGGTTCGATGTGTGGCGCTCGCGCTCGCATTCGATGCGCCCCACCAGCGGCGTGTGTTTCGATTCGACGTCTGTCCTCTGTTGCACACTTCGCGCTCACGGACTCGACGACACACAACACACCGGGGGGTGCAAAGCGCGGCGCGCACACTCGCGGCCTGCTAGTAGAGCTTTCCGCCGCACGGTATATTTCAAGTGCGCGGCGGCGCTCTCTCCCTCTATCGCTCTCCCTCTAGTCCGGCACGCTCTCGGCGCTGCTGCCTGCTGCTGCTGCCTGCTTACTATCCTCCCCTTTCTCTGCGTTCGTCTCAACTCCTCCTCTGTGTATCTCTCTCCTCTCCTGCACTCTTCGCACACGGTTTCTTTTTCGTGTCTTCTCTAGTTTAAAGCGACGTCGGCAGCGCGGCCCGGTCACGCTAGGGTGACTCCGTGAGTACCGCGGCACCATCCGACGAGCGCTCAATCCATCGCTCGTGCGCGTGTATAAAGTGCGCGCGTAACCAACGCTCTACCGTCGTGCGTCGATGCCTATGTGCGCCTCGCCATGCACGCCACCCGTACCGCACCCGACGACTATGCGTCGACGATATGCGCCTCGGGCACGCGTACTGCGCGATTTGCAGAAGGCGAGCACTCCGGCGCGTTCTTGGTATACGGCACACGCGCAAGCAGTTTAGGTTAAGAGAACGACCCTCAGCCAGGCGTGGTCCGGGAATAGAATCCGTAGACCGCAATGTGCGTTCGAAATGTCGATGTTCATGTGTCCTGCAGTTCACACGTTGACGCGCAATTAGCTGCGTTCTTCATCGACCCACGAGCCAAGTGATCCACCGTTCAGGGTAATCGTTTTTGTATTTCATTCGTATGATATATGAATGTCTGTCTCTATTTCTCTTCGAAAGTTTTCTCTCGGTTTCGAAGCCCGAGGCCCGCGAGACCAATCCGCGCGACACGGAAAGGTACTCGCGAACGCCACCGCGCTAGAGCTATGGCACCCACGCGTGCGGTCGCACGCGCGGTTCTCGAGAGTGGTGGTGGGTGGGCCCCGCAATGTGGGACACTGCGCCACCGCCGCCGCCGCGTACGGCAACCCCCGTGCGTGCACACGAGGGCCGGGCGAACACTTCATTGAAAAACCTCGGGGGGAACACTGCCTCTGCACGAGTCAGTGTCTTCCCGCCCTATCGCGCAGCGTCGGTGGCTCGCACCAACCGACAGCACCATCGCGTAGGTTACACCGGTAAGCAGGTTGCGCGATCTCTCACTCAACCATCGCTATACCGCCGTGTGTTCGCGGCGTCTCTCTATCCGCTATTATGTCTCTCTCGCTCTCCACTGATTGCTCGCGTACG